>WEDG01003128.1:0-102073 GCA_017591395.1 Schistocephalus solidus
TATATATATATATATATATATATATATATATATATATATATATATATATGATAGTGTGTGGCTCTACCGATCTGCTTTAAAGGAACATTCATGTTCCGTTGTGCCCTGGAACTCAGACTAGAGTATTTCACAGGCAGTCGCATAGCGACGTGTAGCATAGCGTTAACAATGTGGCACTGACAAAGACAAGGGAGACCGGAATGGCCATTTCTGGCTTATTAGCCGTCGTCAGCCAGTCATACCCAATCCCAAGTGTGGAACACCTGGGATTCCTTTAGCAGATTGGTGAGCCACACACTATCATCATATTCCCGATCGCAACCGACAAAGCAACGAGCCCGTGGCTCAATGGTAGAGCGTTCGACTCAAATACCAAAGGTCGCGGGTTCGAATCCCAGGTTTTCCACACTTGGGATTGGGTATGACTGGCTGATGACGGCTAATAAGCCAGAAATGGCCATTCCGGTCTCCTTGTCTCTTGTCGGTGCCACATTATTAATATATATATATATATATATATATATATATATGGTAGTGTGGCGCTCATTGATCGGCTTAAGGAACTTTTTGTTCCATTGTGCCCTGAGCTCAGACTAGAGCCCTCGCAGGCGGGTCGCATAGCGACGTAGCATATGTTAGTTATAGTGGAACCATAAAGGGGGAGACTGGAATGGTCATTTCTGAGCAGTAGTTAAAATAGTCAGCCAGTCATACCCAATCCAAAGTGTGGCACACCTGGTATTTGAACCCGCGACTCATTGGTTATTGAGTCAAACGCTCTATCATTGAGCCACGGTATCGGTGTTTTTGTCTGTTGCGATCGGGAATATTTGATAAGGTGGAACCATCATATTCCCGCCCGCAACCGACAAAAACAACGAGCCCGGGGTTCAATGGTAGAGCGTTCGACTCAATTACTAAAGGTCATGGGTTTGAATCCCAGCTTGGCCACACTTGGGATTGGGTATGACTGGCTAATGACGGCTTATAAGCCAAAATGGCCATTCCGGTCTCCCTTTTCTTGTCGGTTCCACCTTATATATATATATATATATATATATATATATATATATATAGAGTATAGATATCAGGATTTCCGATCATAGACATTATAAAAGTCTAGACATGTTTTCTGCTGCTGTGCCGCTACAGCAGCAGAAACATCGGCGAAACACGTGGCTGGGCTTTTTTAGCTAGTATCTATGTCGGAAGTACGGTATAACGTCTTTGCCATATAAAGATTCATACTACTTGTAGTACTACTGTTTGTAGAATGGGCATTACGTGGTTATTTCCACAGTGGTTGATTGTCTTCGACCCAAATGTTCATTGAAATTTCGGATCTGACCCTGAAAAGTCATGTCCGAATCACCTGATTCCATGTCCTGCACTTAATAATTTCAGAAATTATTTACCCGATATATATATATATATGATAGTGTGGGGCTCACCGATCTGCTTAAGGTACATGTATCTTCCGTTGTGCCCTGGAGCTCAGACTAGAGCCCTCGTAGGTGGCCGCATAGTGACGTGTAGCATATTATGAAATGGAACCGTCATTAAGACAGATGAATGGCCATTTTTTGGCTTATTAGCCATTATCAGCCAGTCATACCAAATCCCAAGTGTGGCACACCTGGAATTCGAACCCGCAACCTTTTGTATTTGAGTCTAATGCTCTACCATTGAGCCACGGGCTCGTAGTTTTGTCGGATCCCAGGTGTGCCACACTTGGGAGTGGGTATGACGGGCTGATGACAACTAATAAGCCAGAAATGGCCATTCCGGTCTCCCTTGTCTTTGTCAGTTCCATTTCATTATATATATATATATATATATATATATACATATATATATATATATGTGGCGCACAAAACCGACAACTACTTTGCGTACCCAGCTTGTCCACCCTAAGGATAGGGTCAACTATTTGGATAAGAAAGAAGTCATCTACAAGATCCCGTGTGAAGCATGTGATGCCGTGTATTGTGGTCAGACAGGCAAATCCGCCTTCTACACGCATCTATGAACATCAGTTGGCAGTAAAGAGGCGGGACCATCTGTCCCAAACAGCTGCGCATACTCTAGACACCGGGCACACCTTCGCTTGGGGATAAAACCGGATTGTCGCTGCCCGTTCCTCCAAGAAAGGTCGAGAGTTCTCGAGGCGATGCATTCAGATGAGTCATGCATCGTAACAGACATATCGAGTTGGATGCGACGTACAGACATCTCAAGGAGAAATGGAAGAACTGAGAACCAATCAGGACAGGCTGATACACATTAGCGGATCGTCACTGGTGCCAGCAGCTGTTCACACAGTAGTCGATCGCGTGATTACGATGTCAACTGTTTTTGCCACATTTGTCACTCCGCCTGCAGCCCTGACCACGACCCGAGAACCGGTGTTGAAAAATTTACACACAAAGCTCCATTTCCCATAGAACGTATTCAACTTCATATATATATATATATACTGCTAGCCGCCTGTGGAAGTTTAATTAATATCGTAGTTATACTGCAGTAGCTGAAGGCGTTTGGCCCAAATATTAATATCAAACTTCGGTCTGTGTCTTTAGACTATAGAATATACTGACTTGCGCCAAGTTATGGCTTACTTTCTGTAGAAATTATAAAGCTGAAATTTCAAATCCAAGGTATCTACCAGAAAGCACACAGATAAGGCTGGGGGAGACACTGATTAGCCGAACACCTCACAGTTGTGACATGCAGCGGCAGCGTATCGGCGAGACAAGTGTCTGTGCTGCCAGAATGATGTATCATTTAACTTCATTGTATATATCGTTTAATTAAGCACTGGAAAACACTACTTTGAACACGCTAGAAATACGGAGATATTGGTTAGTTTATAGTTAGATACTAAAAAGGCATCCTTCTATCTTACACCATATTTTGCTCTCATTTTGTTAGGAGGTTGAAACCCGGATTAAGATTCCTGCGTTAACTTGTATACATTCTTGCTCCGGTAAAATATTTTAGTTGAAAAGCACCGAGAAAAAATTCGAAACAATAGCGTTCCGAACAGTTTTAGTGGACCAGAAACTGCGAGATGATACTTTCTGACTTACCAGTAAAGACAACGAAGCGAGCTCCAGGATACAGTTCAGGATCAGAAAATTTGATTCCTAGACTCGAAGTTTAGCAGCTATACGTTTCTAATTATCACTCGAACCTATCATAAGGTGATAATGGCTTCTACTCATACTGTAAAAGCCTATCTATTCGGCTAAATCGTCTGTACATCTACCCACCTACCTACACCAGGAGATTGAAAAGGATATGCAGGGCTGAAGATGGAGATAGAGAAGCTAAAGAAACTTCCTCGCATTTTACCCGAACAGAAGCAGTCCCTAATGATGGAGCATGAGGGAGACAAACGCACATAGGTATGCACAGCTTCCGCAGACATCACATCCAACAAGGAAGATGACGCTACGTCTACGGAGCTCGGTGTGGCCGTTAAGCAGTCTCTAGTAAAGAAAGAAGGCGACCAGCAGGGATCCAAGAAAACGAAGAAACGAGTTTTGGAAGACAAAGGTAATATTTAATACAAAAATGTAAGTCCCAGAACCCCAGCGTCGGACACAAATCACTCCACGAGTAACACCACCTCTGTGAACTTCCACTATAGCGTACGCAGGCAAATTAGGACCTTGGTCATAAATCTTAAGCGAAATATCGTAATAGGGGGGTGTCCCAGAATCCACGTCTTGTATTCCGAATGAACGAGGGAAATGCGATCTAGGTCTTCTTCATGAATATTCCAGTGCAGTCCTGAAGAAAGGGGAAACTTTCACTGTGCAAAATGCTTTCCGACTAGGCAAAGCAGGCCCCAGCCGTGACATGAGAAAATCACCAAGGCCTCTAAAAATTAATTTAGAAAACGAAACCCAGACAGCACTTCTGTTAGAAGGAAAAATGACCTTACGGGTACCGCACAAACAAGTGTTTTTTTCAGCCAGATTACGAGCCGAGGGAACGGCTGAAAATGAGGGAACTTCGGAAAGAATTGATGGAGAGAATTGGCAGAGGGGAGAAACGGCTGAAAATCAAAGATGGTCAAATATTCCAGATCAATGTATCTTTCCTGTTGCCAAAACCTGCAACGACGACGAATCGATCATTTAAAATCCTCTGTGCAAATGTACGCAGCTTATTCAACAAGCTGGATGACCTTAGAAAAAGTTTTGGCTGAAATTAAACTAGACATAATGGCTTTCACTGAAACGTGGCTTACTGCAGACGCTAATGATTCTAAAATATCACTTAAAGGGTATCAAAACTTCAGGAGAGAAAGAACAAGTCGAGGAGGAGGAGTCATAGTTTATTTCACTCGCAAGATGATCGGTATGGCTGACATACATATTCCATTACGTGATGTGGAACTATAAAGCATTACTATATCTGCTAAGTATTTCCAGACCAATGACGATATCGGTTGTGTATTGCTCGCCTTATCAGACTTCCAATCAGGATCAGATTCTCACAACGCAACTTTACAAAGCCAGCGAGAAGAATGAGGTCCTCATTGTTGAGGATTTCAACGCTCCTGGTATTGACTGGAAAACATGGACTGTGCAGGGAATGCCAGATAAATTCAACCACAAACTGCTACAATGGGCAACAGATAAACTTCTCTGCCAGAACGTCACCTTTGGAGCATGGACGAGAAAAGGACAACAGTCAAACTGTCTTGACCTCATGTTTACCCGAGATGAGGAGAATGTGCTAGACTTGCAGGATCGATCAAGTGATCATATTACGCTGCGCTTCGAGTACTCACTCTTTTCCAAACCAAATTTACCCAAAATTTGGGAAAGAAACATTTGGAAGGGAGATTACTCACTTATGAGAAGACAAATGTCAGAGATATCCTCGGAAACAGAGCAACATGGTGAAACCAATAAAGATTGGACGACTTTGGGCTCGTTATTGAAATTGATTTTTTACCTCACCTGTCCTCTAAGAAGAAAGACAACCAAAAGCCGCCCAAAGTGGATAAACTCATACTCGCAGGCCTCTTTTCAGAATGTAATCAATTATGGAGGCGTTACAGACAAACCAGCTCCGATGCTCACTATCAGGAATATAAGCAGCAACGAAACGTTTGTAAAAGCGAGGCTACTAAACTGCGAAGGAAGTTCGAGCTGAAAATACTACAAAATCGTTGGACCACCCCAAAATGTTATAGGACTACATACGGAGTACAAAGAGAACTCAGGAAATGATTCATGCCTTAGGTCTGCAGACGAAAAACTGGAGACCGACGACCAGGTTAAAGCATCTCTTCTCTCAAACTTCTTTCAGACCGTTTTCACTCGAGAGCCTAATACTTTTGCTGCTATTCTACTCGTTTGTCTACCAATGTTTATCCATCCTTTTCCTTCCTCGTTTACCTCCTCCTGATCCAAAACCGAGGACCTAGACCTAGACTTTTCACCGACCATATTTACAGCCGAATTCCTCCATATTAAGCCTGCCAAGTCGCCTGGTCCGGATAAAATTCCTGCATTAGCACTTAGAGAACTTGCTGACGAACTGTGTGCACCACTGTCCATCATCTTCCAAAAGTCCTTTGAAGAAAGCAAACACCCAGAAGAATGGAAGTGTGCATTCATTGCGCCAATCTATAAAGGAGGTTCATGACTGGACTGTGAAAATTACCACCCTGTCAGTTTAACTTGTATAGCGTGTGAAAAAGTGAAGCGTATTATCAAGAGGCATTTTATGCGCTATCTAGAAAACAACCAAATCTTATGCCATGCCAAACACGGCTTCCGTCTAAGACGTTCCTGTCTCATGAGTGCTCTTCAGTAGCACAAGAAATTGACAAAGGCCACATATTAGGGTTATCCAGTAGATGTTGTGCTTTTTGACTTCAAGAAGGCCTTTGATAGCGTACCACACGGGCTTCTTTTACCGAAGATTTGGAACGTAGGAATTCGAGGAAAAATTTTCAATTGGATCAAGAAATTCTTGTCTTTCAGTGTACAGAGCGCTTTTGTTTGAAACTCTAGCTCGGAATGGGCAAAAGTAGAACGTAGTGCTCCACATGGTTCTGTTTGGGGACCCCTACTCTTCCTAATCTACGTGAACGACTATCTAAGTGACCTAGGTTTTGAAGCTGTCATGTTTGCATTTGACAGAAAATTATGGACTGAAGTCAGCTGCGCTGATGACGCAAAAGGGTTTCAATCGAATATTGACAAACTAAGTGCCTGGTCAACCAGGTGGCTTCTTAAGTTTAATGTGTCCAAGTGTGCGATCCTATACATAAGCGCCGGTCGAAAAGTATCTCGGAACAACCAGTTCTTTATTCATGGCACTGCAGTTTAAGAAGTAGAAACACACAAATATCTGATCATGCGAATTTGATGCGCTCAGAACATTGTAAGAAAGCAGTCTAGAAGGCAACATGTACACTGCATTGGATCAGACGTGAGTTTAAAATATTCCCCCCTGATCTTTTCGGAAAAGCCTTTAGCGTCTTCGTGAGACCACAGTTATATTATGGAATACCAGCCTGGATACCGTGGAGGAAGAAAGGTGTTGACCTCCTCGAACAGGCGCAACGGAGAGCAATGAAGATGGTCAACGGTCTTAAGACTTAACCGTACTAAGAGAGATTTAAAAACCTTGACTTATTTCCTCTTTCCTACAGGCACTTTTGGTGAAGCCTGCTCTAGACATTCCGGATTATCCGGGGCCATGATTCCTCCCTGAGATCGGAGCATTTCTTCGAGTTTGCCTCACAGCACATCTGCGTGGTCATCCTTACAAGGTCAATAACGAGTGCACGCGATTGCACCTCAGGAAGCTTTTTTTCAGCCAACGAGTGGTACGACCTTGGAACTCGTTACCAAGCGATACGGTTACCGCTGAAAGCATTTTTGATTTTAAAAAGGCTTAATGGCATAATATTTGACAAAAGACAACTCTCCAAGCATGATTACTGAAAACCAGCCTTTTTAATTCTTTCGAGCTCTAATTTTCTTTCACAATGTTTCGACTATAACTTGGAAAAAGCATTCGAAGTTATGTTATGCTTCGACACAAAACTTTTCAAATGTATACCATTTTATATTGACTGTACATATGCAATGATAACTTTACATTAATAGAGTAATCAAGGGCAATGCCTGTTACCCTTCAAAATATGCAATATACAATACGAGTTTGATGAGAAATTATTGAAGGTAAGTTTATATTTTCCAAACTGGTTGCATGAATGACTACACTAAAAACTAGTCATATTAATATGCTTGCTCGCAAATAATTTTCTAAAGAAGACTTGAACCTCGAACAGCATTTTTACACATAAGCTCAATGCCATCTTAATTTCATGGTGCCAAAATTGTTGCATACAAAGCAAAATTTAGGCGAATGTTTTGCAGTGTGGGAAGAGTATCCAGATAACATACTTTGTCAGTGATTGCAGACAACATCCATTTAATTTTCCGAAAATTAAAAATTCCTTCACTACTATTATTTACCACCTTTTTAATGATTGCACTGCTTGCTCAGCTATGACACTACGAAGTTTTCCTCTACAAGCTGCTGCATTTATTTTGGAAAGGCACGGATATGCGTACCACTAGACTATTTTACTAAAAAGTGTCTATTATGCATAAAAAAAGCCTGCAGTGAACCTAATAATTTCAAATATCTATTTATATTTTTTTAATCTTATATAATCACATAAAATTCAAAAAATATCTGTTATGCAAAAATCAGTCCACGCTGCATATTCTAAAATTTTACAGCAAGAATCGAAACGAGATTTGATAAAAATTTTTAATTTAGAACTTAATATTAAGACGCATATAGACAATTAAGATAAACTTCGAATTTGAGTTTGAAATAATAACCATATTATAATTATTTGATAGAAGACTTATTTTAGAGGTGCTAAAGCAAGGGGTTTTATGAAAAGGGGAAAGTAATCAACATTAATATGAAATACAAAAATGCAGTACTTTGAGAACTTTAAATTTGCAGTTAAAACAGCATCAAGTCTGTCAGACAGGAAGGTAACCAGTTTGTCTATAACGGTTTGTTTGTTGGGATCTTTTGCCCTATAATTTAGGTTTAATTGCATCTGAAGATTCTTCTTCGTAGTGTGTCACTTTTTTTATAATAAGAAACGATTTTCGACAGGATTAAATGTTTTTTATAAAAGCAGATTGGACGACGCAGGTAGTAAGACTGAGTATTGTATAAAAAGGTAGATTATATTTATAAACATTATTAGATTGGTACGCTTTAAAGCGATGCAACGGGAAATTATCAGGTAAAATTATGTTATTCATTTTGCCGAAGATATCCTTTGCATTATTGATGGACATCTTGCTGTTATTCGTGTTCGTAGTTGACCTATAGATTTCTTATTCTCCTGATTTGGTCGGCGTCCGAGCCATAAACCTTTGACCATTCTTTTAGATTGCCAATGGCGTAGTGTTTTCTTTTTGGGATGTTTTATTAACATCTGACAGTTTTAACCGATTTCACAGGTTTATCTAAAAATAAGATCTCTTCGCAAAAAGAAATACTTCTCCAAAATGAGGACCGGTAATTAATGAAGTTCTCAACAGATAATATTATTTCTCAAATAATTAATGTACTTAAAAACGGCTTGATCGCGACTGTTTGACAGTAAAATTCACATTTCAGCATTGTTTTTTTCCAAAGAGAACATGGACAGATTCTTCCTGTGATTGAGTCACTGGATATATAATGATACATTGTAGTAAACGAAGAATACAAAATTTGTCTTGCTTCTCATGTACCGTTATGTTCTGCCCTGCCTATTTCATTGCTAATGCTTCATAAATAGACCCTTCTTATATTGAAAATGATTGCTAACGACTCAAACGACAAACCATCCACCTGAAGTCTCCTGCAATGAGAAACGACTTGAACGTCTTGACCATGTGGCCTGGTACAGAAAAGTGTCAGCATGTCACGGGTACACAATGTATATAATTGTTTACTCTTCTAAGTTTCTGTGTAATAAATAAAACTACAGTCAGACAGATTTATTATCGCGTTTCATTGCCCAACATGCAATACATTTCCAAAAAGGTTTTTAACCAGAAATAATTGTTTTGCCGGAAATATTGCACTTCTAAATGCATCCCTTTATGTAAATTAAAAGGAACAAACATCTTATTTTCCATTTCAAAAAGGGATCTAGTTAAAGCTTTTACTGCTTATATGAATGTTCGATCATAAAACAATGCACACAATCAGAAGGTTTTGATCGTAGCGTAGAACATTACTTGGATATCCAAATCACCAGATTTCGCCTAAATCCGGCCAGTTTTGCTATCATAAAACATATTTAAAATGCACTCAAGTTTAGTATACATTTTTTGTGCCTCCGATCAAATTCAAAAAACAAAAATAATTTCTCGAACTATGAATCATACTGCCCACTCAAACTTCGATCTCTAGATTTTATGAGTTAGGTCATCCACTCATTTTACGAACGCAATGTGTTCCTGCCCAATAGGCTCCTAGTACCACCATTCGAGTATTACAGGTGTTAAAATAATCATGTTAAACAGTTGTAATTTTGTGTGAAAGTGCATTTGACGTTTTCGGAAAATGTCTATTGGCGTGGATAAAGGTTCCATTTAGTCTATCGAATTACATAGTATACATAACTTGTTAACCAAAAGTTAACCCCAAATGTTGACACTGACACTCAAATTTGTTTTGCAACCTCTAACAGGGAAACCACTTTCCAACAACAATGGTAAGCCAAATTAATTTTGACCGTGAGACACATAATGCACGTTCCGTTTTGCCTTGGAGTTTCCGTCTAGAGGCCATTTAGACAGCCTCTAACGTTGGCAAATCATTCACGTTGACTTCAATGGGGCTATATTCATGCCCGGTTGCAGCCAATGGGACATGCGTTGATGGCACAGATGTAGAAAACTGGTTTAGGGCTGAACTGTTTCTGTGTTTTTCAGACTAGGTTTGGCCTCGAGAAATCTATGGACGGAAATTAAGCTTGAAAATGACTTTGTCATCTCTCTTTGCTCTTATTGGCTGCTTAAGTGAAACAATGGCATCATTATTTTGACCGAAGCTAGAAAAAGTACAATTAAAGTTCAAATCTTACGCATTTAAGGATAATGTATGCAGAAAACTATGTTTATGTTAAGTATTTACTATTTCATAATAATGAAACGCGTACGACAGGCAACTTTTTAGATGGTGAAAAATGTTCTTTTTAGGATAGCTATAAATGGCCTAGAGGATTCACCAAGCACTCTTTGCGCTGTGAAGGGATCGATTTCTCACTTTAAGTGCTTCGCACACATCATCGAATCATCAAAGTTTGCTCACTGGTACGTAGGTCCATCTTATAAATTAGTATGTGAACGAAACCTACAGATCGTTTGCTAAATCTTTAGGAGATTGGGGGAGAATTCAAACACAGCACCATTCTATCGCTATGCAAGCACAACCGTTGTTCAAAGCTTACTTACAGCAACCGTATTAATGACAGTCGTTCAAAACGTGCTTTCAGTAGGCAGTCGGAGGGAAGATTCTTTCTTACCAGTCGTGTTAAAAAGACACTTATGCCGCAACTTACTTGCAAGCTAGCTAACTCTGCCTAGCATTTTAGGCTGAATTCCACATATTCAATGTTATTAAGCATAATAAAAATACTTAATCAAGGCATACGAATAAAGATACACAGAATGAGAAGGCCAATATTCTCTTTTTGTCTTTATCTGCCAGTTTTATTCTTAGTGATAATTCAAAAAATCTTAATAGAACGATCGAATCATTTTTGGCGTAAATACGAGCAATGTAACACGCTTGACGCTCCATTGGGCTCCAGCACTATCATTCATATGAGCTTTAGAATCACTTGTATGTCTACCGGAATTGTAGAACACATCACAGTTTACTTTTTTCAATAGTCAGAATGCAGTCTTCGCAGTCGGTGGTAGTGAAAATTGCCCGTCTTTAACTTTCTTGCAGAAATAATTCCATCATATCACCCGTATTGGTTTATAGGCACCAATTTTTCCATAATAATTGAAAATATCGTATGTTTAACTTTAAGCTTCCAGAAATATTAAAGACAAAGTTGCTGTTGGCGGCGATAGGAAAAATGCGAATATTTTACGAGCCACTTTTTCCTGTAATACTGTTTAGATTTACTTAAAGGAAAATTTTGAAGACATGCACTCGAATATATTGAAGCTTTTGCTACCTAATCAGGATTTGTAGATATTTAGCAACTTTCGCACGTCAATTCACCTTAATTAACGTTTAATTTCATTTTTTATCGCGTGGCGTAACAACTTAGCAGGAGATTAAGAGAAATTAAAGAAGGATCTTCGCAACTGCTTCATGGGAGACCCTCTTCTGATTATTTTCGATCATTGCTCTCCAGATTTAACATATGACAGATCGTTTGGTTGCTACAAACTGGTATTCAATGTACCTTCTGTGAATCTTCACGTGAAAGAAATTTTGGGCGACAAAATGCTAAAGAGTTCCTTGATCAGTTGGCATCCATATTATTAGTAGATAGCCGTCATTGACATCCAATTTTAAACGAATAATATTCTTCACACCAGGAAATTCTTGATTATGGTACATGGTTCATTAAGGTGAGTAGCTGGCAGCAAGGCGTGAGCTAAGACTGAAAATTGAGTATACTTTCCATTAGGAGTACATAGGAACAATTGACTGAGCCTGAGCTTTCTGACTCCAACAATTGCGCTTCTTCAACCGCCAGCCTGCTGTTACCCTGTTTACTGTAATCATGCTTATGAACAACAACCTGTGCGCATGTGAGCAATTTGTTGTATTTTCTCAAAGCCCATGCTACGAACTTCGTTGCTATCATACGTCACAGACAGGGTGACAACTTAAGTCACATGCTGCAAGCATAAACTTGCCATTTGGAGAGTCAACTGCTGTGTCCTGCTTCTCTCACCACACCCTGAAAGAAGACTTAAATACTGAAGTAGAGGGCAAAAAGAGGTATGCTCATCGGTTGAGCTTCGGATAGCAATCCATAAAGAATCCTATTGGTGAACCTTTTTTTATTACGCGTTTCACTCTGGCCTGCAGGTAGAGCAAATCAGTCTCCAATCAAGGTTCAGTGTTCGCACGTCATTCGAATGCAGGTGTTTGCAGCAAGGGGTAGTCACACCCCTTGAAGGTGTATGATAAAGGTATCATTTATTAAATAAATAACTTTATTGCCATGCATACTTTGAACGTCAGTCAAATATTTTGCAAACTCGTATATAAACTAGTTAACTTCTTTGTTTCGAATAAATAGTGAGTATATTATGTTATATTATTTAATAATTATTGTTTTTCTTCTTATTAGCGTGATCGAAGGTTTTGTTTGTATTTCTTCGAATATTATTGAAACTTATTGAGGTCAAAGATAATAAAATGGAAAAATATTTATGTAGAGTTTGGTTTCGCTTTGCACCGGAACAACTGATGGTGTGCAAATAACCCAGGGCACAATTTGTGGTGCTGCCTTTTTAAACGCATAGCTGAAGCATTTCAGAAACCGATATGACAGGGCAAATTTTGCAGGCCATGATGTTCAATCATTGAAAACTTCAAGAGTTCGATTGCACCCTCAAACAACCCTTGCAAAATTAGGTTTAATACCAACTGAAAAGCCACTGCCGATGGATTAATACCGCTTGGCAATAAAGTAGCCAAATAGAAGAATACCCACACAATTGCAGAAGATTTGAAACATTCATCTACATTAGGAAGCGCAAAAAGTATTTTGGTATAAGAAGCCTCAAAAAAGCTTAAAATTGGGCCGATATTAAATAATTGTATTCAAACCCAATCCATGATTTAAATTATGATATTTTGGATAAAGTTGTCACTGATGTTAGAGCAAATCCTTAGAAAACTATCAATTTAGATGAAACGTTTGAGGTTGAAAATTGCATAAAACTCATTGAATTGGTGAGGTATGTCCGTTGATGATGCTACAATGGAAGATTTCTTGTTCAAGAAAGACATGAAATCAACCACAAAAAGAGAAGAAGTCTTCAATTATGTTAAGGATATCTTTGTAAAGTATGACTAAGATATTCAAATTATTGATTCTCTGTGAATGGTGTGCTAGGGAATAAATCGGAATTCATGCTGTAACATCAACAACATTACCTTCAAAGTCCTTGACACTTCAGTGAAAACCAACCTATAGATTAGGGATCACGCTCTGAGCCACCGCCTCTTTAATTTGGTTTGAAAAGAATTTGGAAGTGAATGGTCAGTTTTGGTTTTCCATATGGAAGTCCACTGGCTGTAATGTAGGAATTCTTTCACGTGCTTTTTTGAATGACGAGAAGAAGTCAAAGCATTTCTAAATAACAGGGCTATGATCGGGTTGAAGAAAGGAATTTATACGAATTTAACCTATTGGCGGCCTATTGGATATTTCTTTTCTATGAATGACATAAATTTATCTATTCACGGGAAAAATGTGAACAAATGTACATGCTGTGAGAAAAAATGATATCAGAGAAAAGCTGCAACGTTGATTTCAACGAATTAGAAAAGGCAATCTGTCTAATGTTGCATCACTCGAAGAAATGGTTGATAACATAAAATCTAATTCCAATTTTATGCGAAGATATAATGGATAATTTAGAAATATTATGCAAGCTATTTTGACGGGTATGATAAAGGAGAAGAACTAAGAACTTCAACTACATGGATTATAAACCCATATTCTTTCAATTTGGATAATATTTCGAATGCGGAAGAACTGAAGAAATGTCTTTTTAGAACTGTGCCGAAATGGAATGATTTAAATGCTGCTTGAAAGCAATGCTTTCGAAACCTGATTTTGTGAACGGTCTTGAGGGTGCTAACGGCGTTCGACAGTCAATATATTCTCAAGAGTTTGTGGTCCTAGTTTTTACCAGACTTGTTTATATTCCAGACAAAGCGTTATTATATACGGTTAGTTTTTATTCATTTTATGTGTTTGACCCCCCTATGGGCAACAGTTTTTTCTCCTAAATATCACCAGGGAGTTTTTCTTCACTGTCTGCTCTTTTTAAACTATGATTCACATATGTTGGTCTCGCCAACATATCGTGATACTATTTTTTATACCAAAACGCGCATGTACGTATAGGGAATTCAAAGTTGACTCACCTACATCTCCCTCAAATATACTGATACCGATATACTGAATTGTCGATTCGGCTGAACATAATAGGTAGCGTAATTGTGCAAACTAGTCCAGCCGTAATTCAGACTTATGATTACATGAACAGATCTTTTGATGCATATTGGGAGATAAGCCAACTTCGATGACTGCACACGTGGGAATAAGCTTTCGTCGTCATTTTCAAAAATTTCCATGCACTTGACTGTGTAGAGGAAGAGGGTAGACCGAATGATAACCAGGTGGTCTTTTCACCTCTGTAAACAGAAACCTGTAAGATCAATTTATGCCTTGCGTTGTGGGTTTTTGATTAGAAATTACACTTAAACAGTGCATAGATTATTTGGATGATTTTCAAAATCTGCAGCAGATTCAATAGAATTTCTTGAATTGTGCGCACCAAATACCTCACTAGTACGATTTATGTTGCAGTAGCAAATACATGCTAGAAGAACATCCACCCTACTTTGTGTATTGTGCGCATTTTAATCTTAGGACAATGTTAAATATTTGCGACAGGATTGAATAAACCTCTTCTGAAATTTTTTAAAAACTAAGTTTTGACAGGAAACTGTAACTAACTTTCAGTAATCATTTGATACCGTTTAGCCAATGAATAGTTGTGGTCTGATGGCGCTTGGAAAACTCAAGGCTAGAATAAATGAAAAATTTAGGAAGATGTGCTTACGCTGATCCACCGCATTTACAAGTAGCAATATTCTATGACGGTTATCGCCCTTGATCTCTGTGAAATAATGGAAATCATTGTGCTATGGAAAAATTTTATCTCATCCTAAAATCGATTTAGTTTGTTCTTTCCACGCGAATGCGTATCAAAACATTTATCCTAACGCTTTACTATTTTCAATGCTTAGCCGGAATATTTATTTTTCTCAAGGTTTTGCTCCTCTAAGCCCTTCTGTTCATTGCTTTTTTTATAAAAATACTTAGGTTTACATTCTCATTTTTTGATCATGACTCTTTTCTGCCTTTTACGTGGGTTTTTTATCTTTTGACAAATATTGTTTTCTTTCCTCGATTTCTAAAATACTTATGCATGCATTACTTTATAACGTTTGTTGGTCATGCCGTTTTTTAAAACAGAACTAAAACTGCGAACTTCAAGATGATACTCTCTTTGAGCGAAGGGCCTCATATTAGACATTTGCCAATGAAAATCTATTATTCATCTACGCATACTGATGACCATGGTAAGCAGGTAGTTTAATTGAGTGTAAAATCTTATGAATCATGCGTTAGAATGTAGATCACTTTTGAAAACCTAGATCCGGAAGGTTTAAAGTGTCCTTTTGAGGAGAATTATTAAGCATATAGCACGCGATTTGTTATTTTCGGCACTGTACGTTTTTCTTAATTTTTTGGTGTCTCCAGCCTACGCAGCGATCGCATGATGACTAGCATACAAGGGGAAATATTTTAGTTACGACGGCATTTAAACGATAGTGGCCATTTATGGCTTACTGGTCATTATTGGCTTATTGTAGCCTGAACCAGGGTTGCACGTATGGATAAAAATAAATCATAGAGAATATGCGCTTTAAAGTGATATACATCCTTAATTCCACAACGTTTCCCGTTGGTTTCCTCACTTATAGAACGCTTATGTAAGTTTTCCTTGAGAGCAGTCAAATAAGTGTTCTGGAAATACGCGTTTTCCTGAAATAGAAAAAGGGGAAACTATCAAGTATGACCGTTCCGTAAGTGACTGTTCAGTCACCGTTAGCTTCATGGACTTAGTTAAGGTCTATATGTATTACAAACAGCAAACAATCTCTTAAATTCATCTAAGACCTTATTTGCGCTTCTAGATGCCTCTTCGCAAATAATCGTTCTCTTGGCTGTACTTTTGCTGAAAAGCACATGATCGTACTGTAAGTCTCAATGCAAGAGTCATCTTAGCTAACCTGTCGTGTCTTTAAAACACCTGTCGTCTTGTATTTGCAATATAGTCACCTGCAAGGAGGGAACAATCCTTTAATTCAGTTTAGAAATGAAAAAAACTAGAAAATGCCTTTTAAATGCCTGTGATTTTTAAAATTTTTAAACTTTGAACTCTTATGGACAGGCTTAAATATATTTAATTTGAACTATAAATCCCTTTTAAACCTTCTTCACACCAATGTTTTGCCTGCCAAGGCCTAAAACGAAGTAAATTCGTGAGGAAAATTCGAAATTAGTTTGATTGAGCACTCAATTAAACAAACGTAGTTTTGTGAATTATTTGGGAAGAAAATTCTTTCAAAGGTAAACGCAGGAAGCAGAACTGTATTTTGTGCACATTTTTGAGTTGGGTTGCACATTAAATAACGCATTTCTTTCATAATAGAGACAATGGTTGCAAAATATTTCCCGGTGCTGCCTAAATAAAGTTTGGCCCTAAGCCCATACAATGTTTTGGACGCAATACTTGCCATCCGGTATTCAGGTATAATTGGACCAAAGTTCAGGTGCCTTGGAAATGCTAAAACATGCTCCTTGCTCTCAAGTATACCTGGCAGGGGAATGATCAATTTAAATATATATATATATATACTTTCGTATTCCTAGGTCAGGAAGAATGGACATTAACGAAGCACCATTACTCACAAATATCTCTAAAAAATATCTTTGATGCAATCTTCTTATTTGAAAGCTTTTCAGTGCACTTCAAAGAGCTGTGCGATGTACCATGACCACTACGGCCTTCTACACGTTTTCTTTACGTTCAATTTTGTGGTGCATCCTACTTATTTACCCGCAGTGATCTGCATTTTTACGCATCTCCTATCAAAGGTGCACAGGTCTTTGTCTTGTTTGACAGCCCTACATATCAATATTTGACATATACTTTCCTTAAAGTTTTCTGTCCACTTTAATATTGCGATTCATGAACAGCCCAAACTTTTGTAAAATTTAGAACCTGTATACAAAAGCCGTTTCACTTGTACCTAATAAGAATCGACTCTAAACACCTGAATATTTTGAAATGTGTGTGAGCAGGTGCATTGAAAAATAGTAAAAACCAGTGTGGACATCTGAAGTATATGTTGGAAATGTAAACAGAAACCTTATTCTAATGTCTGTTCTAGAGGTTAGTCTAGTTTAGGGTTCGCCTTGTATGTTGTGCTAGGTCACATCGTGGGTCTTGTGCATGTGATGGCGACTACCTAATGTCCCGTCACTAACGTCCAACTGTTATCTGTGGCTCTTCGAAACTAAACTCAGCTTAGCGGCTGAACCCTGATAATCGCCTGCACCGCCGGGGTAAACAGATAACGTTACCTGGTAGTATAAATGTCCTCACACACCATTAGTCTTCCCTTCTTCCTCTGACTAGTTCTTCCATCGCTTTCACTTAATCAAAGATCAAAATGTTTTGTTTTCTTGTCTGAAATGATAATGCTTTCTCTAGCTTCCTCGACAGCAACATTTAATTCTCTACTTACTGGTTTATATAAAATAAAAAGGTTGAACGACAAGGAATTGGATTCACACGCTTATCAACTAGGGCAAGATATTCCCGAAAAACAGAAGAAACGAATGCAGAGTTTACTAAAGGAAACCTAAAAATAATTTTTGCGTCAGCCACCAGGTATAGCTTTGTTAAAATTAACGAAAAAGTTGAAACCACAGATTGTTTGAACAAACATTTCGCTAAAACCAAGAAACATCAGCTTTCCTAGTAATAATTCAGAAGAGAAATCCCGTAGGAGTTTAGGTTTATTTTGAAGTCCCATTTGTTAAATAGGTGTTCTTTTGTCCATAATTCACTTGAAATGTCACAAATTAAGTGAACTAGAAAATTAAGGAGGACTTTAAATTTGAAGAAGAAAAAACACTCAATGTATTCTAAAATGTTTGAGCCAAATGGAGAATTTTAATTTTATGTAGATTCTGTGCGAGAACTGGAGCAGTGCAAATGTAAGCAGCAACCAGATAATAAAAACTGAATTGCGTATCTTCAGTACATATTAACGAGGAAGGAACTTTCAGACAGAAACAAATTGTCCTGCAAACAATGGTTCTCTTACTTGATTTTCTAGTCATAGAAAATGCCTTCTTGAATATTCTTCCTTGATACACTTACCAGCCTACATGTTGTACCTTGAATTTGGGATAAACACCTACCTTTGAGATGCTTTTCAATTTGTTTGTTTCCTCAGTTTCCAGTTTTATTTTACTACATCTGATGTTAATACTCCAATATGCTGTAATCATATATTAAATATTTATTCTGTGAGTGCCCGTAGATCATTTTTTTGGAGACAGCGTCAACTTCATACAGGTTCCTTAAAACGTTTAATCTGAAACCATCTAGCTCACCTTAACTTCCACATTTTTTAAATCTCTTTGTGGGACACTTGTTACAGCTGTACCCCAGAAATTGACTATTTTTTCTCCTAACTGTCACAGGACACGAAATTTTTTTTGAAATCGGGCTTCCGGTCTGGAGTGATCCATAGGCGTATATCGTTGCGTTGTGTTTGCTCGCACACTGGGGTTTGCTTATAATAAAAACGGTAGATGCTATACTTTCAATACTCATTGAAATCAAATTAGCCTTTTATTTTTTGTTCTTTTTTCCAAGTCCGTTTAAATAAAGTAAAAAAGATAACTATCCACATATGTTTTGGTCCACGTATTCACGAATAGCACTATGTCGGTATCCGTTCCTAAGTTTACAAATTCAGTGGAGTTCTCATGTTGATCTACATAACATCTCGTCATTCCAACAAAGAAATCTGAACCATAGGAATCTCGGACGAGTTTCTAAGCTCCATAAAGAAGCAGTTTCCAACTTCACACATGAAAATGCCAATTTCTAACTTTAAAAGTATATTTTTATGTGCAATTAGTTCTTCTATGTAGAATTTACCGAAAAATAACTTTTGCAACTTCATTCAAAGAAAGTAGGTCCTTTTATTTAATATAGAACAGTATTTCCACCTTAAGCATATGTCAAAAAATATTTAGAGATTTCTTAACTGATAATGCAACAAATTCTGAAGCCAAGCAGATATTCATCCTCATAAGGGTATTTTATAGCTCTTGTGAAATGATAAAAATCTACTCAATCTAAACTTCTCGTAAAATGCGTTAGATTTATGCCTAATTATAAGTCATGTCAGTGTAGAATTATGCTATGATTCTCAAAGGAATATGTTCTGTGTGCTTTTTGGTCGATGGTGCTACCTTGACATATACTCGTTTAAAGGGCGAGTTCTATGCTTCTGCGCTTTGCGCGAACGTTAACAGTAAAACCCTGCCCTTCTTATAATACTACCACAACTTAAATTGTGGACCTCCAAGACTGTTTCATGAATGTTACAGAAATCTTTTGTCTTAAACCACTTTTAAAGGGTTATATAAATTGCAGTTCCTGGCACATGAAAAATATTAAAATATAATTTTTAATGCAATTAAAATTAATGGCTACAAAAACACAGTAAAAAGGTCGTGTTAAGACTGATATTTGTGTAAATAACCAGTTTTTCTTCATTCATTATGAGCAGAATGTTGAGTTCTTTGCAAATGAAAGCCCCAAGCTCCGAACTGTGATTCAAATGAACAGCTTAATTCAGCAGTATTTAATATAGATTTGCAGGTTTTCATCATATTCATAATGTGTTACCTAGAATGTAAAGAGACATGAAGCTCTAAGATACGGATTTTAGATGAAACTCTAAATATTCGTATTCAAACTGACTTAAATGCTATGCTATCTGAAGCATGCAAAACACTTTTTCTGTAATTTTCTACTACTGAATTTTCACATATGATTTTCTTTTTCAACCTAGCTATCTCTTTAATTATGCAGATATTGGCAAATTTTTATGTTCTTCAATTGGAACTAGTAATTAATTTACTCATGCTTCCCGAGAAAATTCAACTACTTCTTAGTATTCAGAGACGCGAGAGGTTCTATTGGCCATTCCTGGCTGTGTGCTATCAGTAGCCATATCTAAACCCCCACCTTCAGTTGAAACTATTTTACAAATGTCCACTAAACTTAAGGTCACGTGATATGAGCCAAGGCAGCAAGTACTGTCAGCCATCATTGAACAAATTGGCCGTCACGTGAAAGCGCTATTCGTAAAAAAACATTTATAATGCTGATAATATTTTGTGGCTTTAAGCTCCAGCATCGAACCAGCCCCTCACATCAATGTTTTATTTAAAATGGTATAATGCAATGAAATCACGTCTGATAAGTAAAGGTCGCTATAAGATGACATCAATTTCTAAGTAGAAGCAATTTAAAAAAGGAAATTAAGGTTCATTTATTATTTTTAGTCTAGATTTTGGTTGGAAACTTAGTATATAATTAAGCGGATTCTAACTTAAGGCTGCCACATACAGGAAAGTGGCTTTTAAATATCCAAAAAAATGTATTTTTTCACCGAAGGTCTAAAAGTCATCAATAATGTTTCTGTATTAGATGATATGTTACATGGTTTCACTGAATCACGCTAGAAAAGATGTTTCGGTTGATTTTAATTGGTTTATGCAGCCCTTATTATCCTGAAAATTCATCAGTACGGTGCTGCAGGAGGTATTGAGTGGGCGTAATAAAGTCAGTGCATGTTCTTTCGTACTTAGCTGAAATATTTTCGGATACGCAGGCATTACGTCTTTCCAAATTTTAAGAAAATTAGATTAACAGCAAACCGCCATATCTCGTTCTGCTCATTCCATAATTAAATGGAATAGTACGAGTGCCTGCTCTAAGAGTTTTTGCACTTGCTATGCACCTACACCTTTTCGACGACATAGTTCTAGCATAATTCAACACCCAAATTATGTTATCAATCCAAAATTTAAACAAGGGTGTATTTGATGTCGTCCTATGAACCTGCCAGGAGATAAATCCGTCCTTTACTGTGGGGGCTGGAAAGGTTCTAGATTATCCTGTAGTCTTAGTCACCTAACTCGAATTCTGCTCCGCCGTCACATCACCATCTGTTTGACAGTAAATTTATTCGCTTTCATTTGGCACCGTATCAGTGCTTCCAGATTGAACCCCAATAAGCCTTTGTGACGATTTGGCAGGGAACAACAAGGGATGAACCGACGAAACACTTTAGCACGAAATGTACACTTTACATTTCTCGGTTATGTCATGAATAGCAAACAGTGGAAACGGATATGTGTTTGCGCAATCAATGCCAACTGTCAACCACAAGACCG
The DNA here is from genome assembly GCA_017591395.1 of Schistocephalus solidus. NCBI lineage: Eukaryota > Metazoa > Platyhelminthes > Cestoda > Diphyllobothriidea > Diphyllobothriidae > Schistocephalus > Schistocephalus solidus. The sequence continues at coordinate 21,404 of WEDG01003128.1, forward strand.
TGTCATAGCATTTGACTGCAAGTCATTTCTTCTTTTTCTTGGGAGAGGACTTGGCGGATTTACTCTTGCTTTTTTTCGATTTCCCCTTTGATTTACTTTTGGATTTGCTGCCCCCCGATTTACTCCCCTCAGCTTTCTTCACCAAGGCTGCGGCCATAGCTTCGTCGGAGAAATCTTCGGACAGTACTTCAGGCAGTGGATCAAAGCAGAGTTTCAGTTCAATTGCTCGCTGTTGCATGTAACGTCCATGGTTAGCTTCATGTCGCTGGAAGGCCCCAAACCCAAAGATGGGATCAGAGCACCCTGTAAAGTCTTGATGGCACCAGCCGCATACCAGGGGATCCGAAGTCGTATGCGCTGCTATTATGTGTGCTTGAAGGTACCAGTCCCTGTGGAAAACCTGCCAACAACTACCACAAGTTTGTCCACAATCAGTTGCATTGATCATGATCTCACGACGGATCCACAAATTAGCCAGATAATTGAGTTGATGTTGGTGGCCAGTTACGACATGTATGTTAAAGGCCTTCTCTGACATGAATGATGATTTACAGAGGGAGCAGATGCGATGATCGTACTTGATAGGCTGATCAACTCCGTGTCGACAGAGTACGTGAGCCTGAAATTCCACGTTGTTCGGGAAGACCTGATCGCAGAGACAACAGGAATAGGCTGCTCGCAAGTGGAACTTGGTAAGCAGGGCCCGACGGGCCAGGAGTATGTAGGCTGCCGAGTGCTCGTCCATTATGTGTTGATCTAAAGCCATCAGACCAGGTGGCACCTCTGCGTTCTCGAACGCACACATACGTTCCTCCTCTGCCAGCTTTAGATCCTTCTGGTACTGATTCATAACAGCCACATCAGCGCCTGCAGGGGGAGTTGGAACCTTCGGCAGTGGAGATGGTGGCGGGGGTGGTTCCTGGAAAGTGAACTTACACAGACCACACCAACCAGGATCTCGACCTGGCCGATGGTAGGCAATGATGTGCACTGAAAGGTCAATTCGTGAGGCAAAAGGTCGGCTACGACAGAGCAGGCATCGATAAGGCGGACCCAGTTTCAGGACGGACTCGTGTTGGATGTACCTAATGAAATTGGCCTTCTGTTCACAACAACCATGTTTCTCTACAGCTTTTATATAAATGACCCTTTTGCAGGCCCGACATTGCTGGCTGATAACGTCGTTCGGTGGGAAATGATTCATTAATAGGAGATGAGCCTGAACAGCGGCATAGTCTTTGAATTCACGAGAGCAAATGTAGCAGACACAGACGGGTTCTGTCTGCATTGCAGCGTCCGTCGGGGGCGCTCTGTCAGACCCCCGGGATCCCTTGCCATTTTTAGAACTCTTGCTTTTAGGAGACTTCCCCTTTTTTGATCCCTTGCTCTTTGGTGACTTGCCTTTCTTAGATTTAGCCATTTACCTTCACTCGCACATTTGGAATGCCAAATCGCAGCCTTCAGTTAGAAACTGCGAGGATTTACCTTTGAATAAAGGTTACTTTTTACCTTTCCTTTGGACTCATTATGAAATGGAGGTTACCCACGCGCACAACCAATCACGTGTGTAAATTTAAAAAGTCGATACTTGTAGCGCTACACGAACGCGGAAAACAGAGAATGTCTGAGTGCAAGCTGAAGGAGCCAACGTGGATTATATTCACCTTTTTGTTTTCTAAACTAAAAAGTGCACTTCCGCGGCCTAAGCTAGCTCTTTAGCATTTTCCCTTGTATTGGCGTGGAATAAGTGGTGAATTTCTTCCATTGGCCTGTGATGTTTAAAAACACGACAGCCAACTGCAATTTATTTTTTTAAAAATGGGAAAATTATATTTTGATCTTCATTTTCCAACCGCCGAGTTGCAGGGATAGCTGTCTTCCTAGCTCCAAACCACGGAACTGCATTGGCATTTCGAGGCCGTACTAGGCCGAACATTAATCTATGTTTCAATGGTTTATTTCTTAAAGGATTATCATGTGGCTTCGTACAATGTGGCAATAGCAGTCAACTGTTTTAAGGTGGACAAATATACATTTATCACTTATATATTCCAGCTGTCCTAGGTTCAGGACAAAAGTTCGATGATTTATGGTTCATGAGAACGAACTTGTATTGAGATATTTTAAATTATGCTAAGCTTCATGATACAATGGGCTTAAATTGAAAAAAAGTGAACGATCAACCGCTATCACCACCCCTAGCATAACCTTGATTTGTTGTAAAATTAATATATATTCCTTGGCGATCTAATGCACAAAATAGGTTATAAATTACTGCCGTTCATTTATAACCAGGGACTAACATCCAATTGGTACGGGAGTGCGCGCGGATGACTTGTACTTAATGAGCAAATAAATGGATAGGACCTCACTCGATTCTATCCTGTCTGACACAACGTTTGGTTGTTGCCAGTAGCAAGCTGGTGGGTGGACAGAATGGGATTGAGTGAGATCCTAACCGCACCAGTGAGAGTCACGCGCTTACTTCTATACATACCTCACTGCACAAGGCAAATGGCGTACTGAGGATTGGTAACGACCGGGAAACAGCTGTCTGTGTCTTGCCTGTTGCACCCTTAGCAACGTCGTAGGCAAAATAATTAAGGCAAAAGTGGAAAATAAACTAAAGACGTTAGTTTTCCTGCAGGTTTAGGTTCCTTATGGTTTTAAAACCAAATTAACTATCATTCTGGTAGGGCCCAACAAAATGCCACAAATTGCCGTATCTGAAATTTCTGTAATACAAAGATTCTAGTGCATGCCCTCTTAAGCAATATGTGTCAGTTCGAGCCGCAAGGACTTTTCATTAAAACTTGATTTATTTTGCTTGGGGTAAACTGGCACTGAGTGCTTCGTAAATTAGCTAAATGCTCATTCTGTGTTGGCACCGGTTGGGTAAGCTCCCCCCTTCATCTACGTGCGACCCACGCCAATCCCCCCAATTATAAGCTAGACCAATTTCTTATATATTTGATAAAATGCTTTCCTTCTGTTGGCCCCAAGGACGCCAGTTGCCCCTTGTATTGTCACCCGTCTCAACCCAGCACAATAAGTTAACTAGCTAACGGTGATTAAACGATCATTTCATTTCGCTAAACTGTTTTGAGGACAAAATGCTTGTGGAATCTGGGTTTATCTTCTTAATTGTGATTCCTATACACTATGCAACCGCCTTTAGAAACTGTGAACTGGAAACTCAAACCAGAACAAAAGATCCTGTTCCACACTCTAACGCAGTGATACTTATTAACGCGACAATATCACGATCCTGGAATATTTGACGGGAAATAAAAATTCCCGGCAACTTTCCAGACATTTGTTATCGTCACGCAGTTGAAGCCCAGGATCAAGACATAATTACTCCGTGTTAGTGAAAAATCAAAATTTCCCGATAATAGTTAGGCAGTGACGTCTTGCATACAATCGATACTCCCTCACGCACATCAGTATTTAACTAGAATAGCGGAAGGCTAAACAACTTTATGCAAACTTTTAGGCATGTGGCTTCCTTAATATCGTACTCCAATAAGGAACTTATTGGTATATTGCGCAGTAAATTTGGAAGGAGTTGTTATCCGCCATATTTTCTGTATAAAAATGAAGGGTCATATCTTGATACTTAAGGTGGTTTCCATTTAACATTTCTGTGATCATTAAATCAAAATTGTAGCCACAACATAAAGACGCGACAGCAGGTTTTGTGGTTGATGAAGTTGCCACACAGAAGTTGCAAATTCGTTCCTCCAAGGTTAATTTTTCCAGGATCGCTTGCAGTTAACAACAAGAACACTGACAACATATCATATTGCATTGTAGGAAATTATCAGAAACTGTTGTACTCTAAGTGTTTTATTGCAGTTTCCACAAAGTTAAAAGATTAAGTTCTTGGCTCCTCTATAGTGTGTGAGATCCAAGCCTGAGATTAGCACGGTGGGCTAAGCAAGGTATCCTGGAAGGTTGCCAACTAGAACCTCAAACCGCGCAGTCAACTTGATGTGGGTTTGTGTGGAGTGGCTAAGTGATTGTTTGAGAGTCAGGCTACAATGGCTCCTTCTTAAAGTGATCTCTGGCATGCTTACACGTGTGGGATACATGATGCTTATCCCTTTTGTATGAATTCCTGTTGCTTCTGTTTGTGAGGATGAGCGCAGACGAGGTCATTCGATACGTTAGCAGCTGCGGCCATAGCCTTCACCAGTCAGCTGACCAGCTAGGGTAGTGGCTGCTGTCTGGGAATGGGAATAGAGAGCGAAGTCAACGGTTCATCGTATTTCCTTCACTATAAACAATCTATCACGCTTAAAGCCGTGACTTGGGATAACTCGGATGGGATAACTCAGACTGCGTGGTAAAGCCAGTGTACTTTTGTGTGTTATGGCCGACTCGCGGACTGAGAGTCAGGCCGCAATAGGTCGTTCTTAATGTGGCCTCTTGGGCACGCACGTTCAGTGTGGTGGCACGCCTAGGGGACGCACTCGTCCGCGCCAGCCACCTGCACCCTATGCCGCTTGCGGTCTTCTTGACTTGGTCGTGACACCGGGCTCAGGTGGGAAAGGAGAAGAGAGTGCAGTATATGCAGTGAAAGACTAATCTCACTATAATATGATTCATACGCAATTCCCCGGCCGACGCCACATTGCCGTGGAAGGAGATGGTGGACCTCATCGGAATCAACGGTCGAACTGTCATACGTTAAATTTGGTTCAGTGTGAAGTATGCAAATAATTTCCACAAATAGATACGAAAAGCACGTATACCGTGTCCGCGCACTCCTCAACAAAGGCGAGGATGCTGATTTTATCAATCTAACTATTAGGCCTCCATAGGCATGCTTAGAATTTGGAAATAAAACCACGACCCATTCTTTTATCTTTTACCATAAAATGTTACTGCAACACTAAAACTCGTAAGTCCCGCACAATTCACTGCCCTACAATCATCCACTTGTAGGGCACTCGGCGAACATCGCAGTTCGTCGCGGTTGAACCTTCATGTTCGCTAAACCGTCTTTTTAATTTACTAACATATCTTTTCATGAGGTCGTCTTGCTAACGGTACCAAAAGTCCTCGCCATTTTGCAAAAAGCTTTTTGTGGACTTCATATTTCGCGGGTTTTCTCCAAATAATAATCTGCGGAATTCGGAACTTCGTGGGTTTTTTATATTTTTATTATTTGTTGCGTGTCTGTAGGAGTGTGCAGTACGGCTTTTAGGTGCAAAGGAAGTGTTTTTTAGTGTGCGAAAGATTACTTATGTTTATAAATGGTTTAAGGGTTTTTGTGCTTTCGAAATATATTTATCCGGAATACAAAAGAGTTTACAATGGCCTTAAGCTTACATATATATCATATTGATTCGCAGAAATTTGCATTCTGCGGGGGTCTCCGAAGGCAACCATGTTTTTTCGTAAAATTGATTTACTAACTGTGCTGCATAAAAACGTTAATCATTATGTTGAAAAGAGGAAAAGTACACGGTAGCCTGATTTTATTGTATTGTATTTTATTGATCTGAACCTTTGGACCCACCGGACAGTCCATCCTTAGAGACAATAAAGCAGCAGAAACATAAAAACAGTTGTTCGGTTTCCCTCCGGGTTTTGACTAATTATGCTCTTTGACGGGAACGATACCAAACCGGTTGGCAGCCCGCATATAGTGCGTAATATGTCATAAACCTAGCCCTTCCGCAGATCTCACACTGCTGCGGTACCAGCCAGCATGATTATCCCACGCCCGTCAATTTGCATTCATACCTTCTATCCGGGGCGTGAGCCGCGAAATCGGAAGGCGAACGGGATCATCTGGCTGTCTGCTCCAGCTTTTGGGATGCATGGACGTGGAAAGCAGTCTGATATACCATACTTGACTGCCCACCTATGTAAAACTCTTCCTCTAGTGCTATGATTTTTGTTTTTGTACGGTAAATGCAGTACGGTGGGTTGTGTCCACACCAAGCTCTGTGGCAACGCGTGCTGCCGCGGCGTATATATTCGTTATATATATGACAGAGGATGCCGAAGCGTTGATCGCTATCCTCTGTGGGTTCCTTGCGGGCACCTCCAGGGCCAGCGTCAGGTGACGTTGATTGGGTAGGCATTTACCGCTATCTGGTCCAGTAGTTACCGGAGCTCTTATGTTCATTCCTCCGGGTTATATTAGTGATTTTTTAGCCTTTGAAAGAACACCTCAACTCGGCTGTGCTTCTGCACTTGGGAATATAAGTTCAAGAAAGTTGTAGATTGTTTTGAGTGCCTATGCGGCACCCAAATATAAGCACCACATTTGCCTGTGTAAAAAAACGTGAAATTCGTGTTCCAAAGTTGATACAGGCAGGTGGATTAAATCTACTGTCCATTCAAACAAAATCGCGCTCTGCGTCTGCGGTAAAAATGCGGGAGTCCCTCGGTTATTTGGCGTAATGACACCGTACATCAGGAGCAGGAGCCAAAGGAGGGAATCAATGGAATATTGGAGATGTTTCAATAAAATATTAAATAGAAAGGGAATCTGACCGTTTCTTCATTGGAGTAGTATTTGCTTTACTCATGTTTACCTAGTACTTATGTAGGTCCTTCTTAGGCTCCTTGCGAATGTGGCCTATATGGCACTCCTACTTATTGGAGTGGGAGACAGTGTGGTGGCAGGCTTAGTTACGAGTACTTACCGCACCAGCCACCCGTACACTATCCCACCTCCATTCTTCTTGACTTGGTCATGACACCGGTGGGGAAGTAGGAGAGTGTGTGATATATGCAGTAGAAGTCTACTACCACCATAAACTAAATCCCGTGCATGTCACTTTTCCTGTGCTACTGTGCTGTGGGACACACGGTGGACATCGTCGGAATCGACGAATTGAAATGTCATGTAGGCCGCCCACTTTTGTGAAACTTTATTTTGTTTACGAATTGCATGATTTTTTATTATATTTAACGTCTAATTGTGTAGAAGACACATTTATTTTAATGAAAACGTGCACATTACTTGAAAATCTTTAAAAAATCCGAAGTAAAGCATTTGGAGCAGTGCAAGGAGTTCTTAGGTAGTGTTCCCCGGTGGAGATAGGCCTGAAGTGGGAACAAAAAATTACAGCCGGAGTTATTGGCACCAACAAACGTGTGATCCTAGTTCAGGTCTTCCTTGTACAGGAATATGGAATACTGGAATACTGGGTACTGAATGAGCGGAATGTGATATTATTTATAAAATCAGTTTAACATTTTGATAGCATAACTTGGCACTGCAGTCTTACCGATGAACGTTTCATATAGGGTATCCACTAAACCGTAAAATACAAAACCAAGAAATATTCATGAGTACGTTTCAAAATATTGACATAGTTTTTCTAGATGTTGAAAGTTAAGCAAACGTTATTTTAAAGTCGTGATAGTTTGCTTATGTTTTAAATAAATTGCCTAAAATTCACAATGTCACCAAAGGGCAATAAAAAATATACGAGCTTGAAGTAGTAGTTTTTCTCCAGCATTATAAGACGTGACCTAAAGTTTTACCAGCCGAAATCCAACACGTGTGAGGATACCGTGCATGCTAATTTATATTGTCCATCACCTCCTCAATCCGTTTGGCTGAAAGCTTGGTTATGTAGTTTAGTCAAATTTTTGCAAGTTAATCCGTTCAGTGTATGTTTCGTGACTTATTCCAAAATCCTTCCTGTCGCTATTCCCTGTTTCACCGTTTCTGGTCAACGAGTTTTCGAAATCACACAGTCATTGGTGAAACTTAGATTCATTTGATGAACCATTAAGAAAACAACGTGAATTTTTAGTTACTTTTTCAAGTGTAATCAAGGGGTGAAACTATTGATTGCTGCTTGGGATTTCTAATCGACAGGATATAACGGCTGATAGTAGATTAGGAGCGCGAAAGTCAAGAGGAAGCAGAGGGATAAAAATTGATTGGGGTTGTGGTAGCCTAACTATCTACGTTGCGGTGAGGTCCATGTGGCGGTTTACTGACTGAAATGATGGAACGCATTATTGTATTACTAGGCAAAACATTTGTGGGCTTTTGCGGTCAAATTTAAGGCTACGCTGCGCCTACATGTGCGGTTATCGTATGGGTCTAGTCGATCAACCGCGTGTGGACTAGGGCCACCCACTCCATTAGCATTAGCTCCATAGTAGAGCTTGTTAAAAACATTAATGACTTGCGATTTGTTAGGCTGGTTTATGTGTGCGCTATTAGCACACTTTAAGCAGAGATCTATACTACGCCAGCATTTGGCCCGATCTATTCAACAATCAACTGACAGGCCGATATTGGACGCTGTAGACTGAGCGAGGAAAAATAAAGTGTTTTCCATGCCCTGGAGTCCTTCTTACAACAAATCATTGTACTTCTTACTACAATAATCCAGACGCTCTCGAACATATCGCATTAAGCTAAAACCGGTGATGTAGAAGATCACCAGCTGACAGGATACCCATTTTCTTTTTGCCATTATTTCTTCCTAGTGTGGGTTCAATGACCTTCCTTGCTTCTGTAAGATCCGAGCCCATGCACAAGTGGTAAACAGTAAGGTCGCATCAGTTAAGTCATGGCGTCTAATTTCTATGCCAGTGGGCTAGACTTGGAAAAGCCACTGCTGCATTTGGAAGTCGAATGTGAGTGAGGTTGGTTCAACGGTAATGCTACCAACTATAAGCCAATTAATACAACTTGGACCTACCGGGACGCATCTATAGTCGTGGTCCCCAAGGTTGTAAGTGAATACCACTCAGGATTGGGGGCGGAATAGAAATTGACATCTAAATGTGGTCTTTATTGAAACATTTAATTATGTGAGGTCTGCGTCGTCCACGGTGTATTTTGGTACAAGTCAAGTTAGCGAAAAATCTGCGTCTGAAAGGTTTTGACGAGGTGTTTAGTTTTGAAACATACAATTTCCTACACACTAAGTTTAAGTTAACCTTTGACCCACCTCTTATTGGATTGGTTTTTGACTTAACGCTAGTCTAGCCTACCTGCAGCTAAATGCTAAAATAAAATAAGCTTACAACTACTCATAATATTCGATCGGGTAAGGTTCTGTTTGGGAAATGAGAGCTGAGAACTTGTACAGTCAAGGTAAGATCGTAAGGCTAGGGAACTGTGGAAGGTAAACATCTATCTAAATAAAGTTCTATCGATATAACCCTCCATTCATACTAATGGGCGGTGGCAACCGCGAGAAACGAAGGGATTCACAAGTTGTCTGATCGATTTAAAATGTAAATCACCCAATATTTTGCCCTAAGTTACTTTGTGCTTACCCGCAGAAGGAGAAGATATTTATAAATATAAGCCACGGGGTTGCACGAATAATGAAGATTGGTGTTGCATTTCATGTCATCCTATTTCCTTGCTGGGTTCATTGCTAAATCGTTTATTTATGTTTTGCAATAGCGAAGAGGGTGATTTAAGGACTTTTAACAGCTCCAGCATTACAGCGTATGTCCTGGAAGGGTGCCAAGCTATTTTTTGTCAAATAAGTATCCGAACGAATTCAGCCTTAGGCCAGTCGAGGAACCCGTGTGTGTGCGACAAACAGTCGACGTGGGAGATAGACGTGTTCAAAGATTAAGTCAAAACTCGCCTTCCGTCACCCTGGCCTTTTCTAGTTACTCTAGCATAACGAGCCTGGAAGAAGAGAAGGTAGTCAGCGTGGCACAGGCCTCCTCACTATAATCTACTTCATAATCAGTTCACAAATATGTCAGCCCCATATACTGTTAGTTCTCGTGGTGTCGAATGCAAGAACGCTGTAATGAATGTGAGGAGTCTCTCGGGTCGGACGCAAACGCAATTTAATTTGAGCAAAGGCTGAAGCACGTGAATATAACAGTGTATTTAAAGGGAACACATCATCGCTGGTACAATCCACGGATTAAAACTATAAGGAATATGCAATTTCTGCAGATTCTTTGGCGAACATATCCCCGAGTAACTATGGGCATTGTGAATACCTGATTTCAGAAATATTTAACCTTCCTACCCAAGAAAAACTTTTGCATATTTTTGAATGAGAAGTTACTACCAAAGAATCATTCGTTAGTTGAATTATTGACCGACATAGGTTTTTGCATTCTTAAACGCATTTTTATTAAGCATTTTGGTAATAAACTGTTAAAGGTCACCCAGAACGCCTAATACCCTCATCTAATGGAATACTGCTATAACTATGGACATACTACTACCTTTATTTTAATACATCGTTTTGTATACATCAACTTTTACACTGCTGAACATCTCATATTTCCAATGCAGTGAATGTGTTGTTCACTGTTAGTTCGCAAATTCCACACATTTTCGCAATAATTTTTTCCCATTAGTTTTATGTAACTTACACAATAAAATATCTGTAAGAAGGTTCGCGTCTTACCTGCCTTTCTCAGAGACTTGTATCCTTTAAATGGAGTTTAAAAGGGCTCCTGTGATTGACTCTAAATACACTGATTGAATGATTGAGTCACAGTCATTCATCGTACAATTTGTGAAACCGAACATTTAACGGGAATGAAGAAAAACACAATTTGATGCATTAATTAAGCTTTCCAGTCATCACTGGACTTTGTAAGATAACGATAGTAAGGATATTTATAAATCCAAGTTTTTCATATTGACTATTTAACTGACTCTATTCAAATGAGCAAATTGCCACCAAACAAATTAAAAAGCAAATGAATGTGAACATATGCGTGGAACTGAAGGGTAAAACTGGGCTACAGCTTTCTGACGTTCAATGGGTCTGACATGACTGGTTCATTGAAAAATTCCAGAGTAAATTATGTGGATCTTTACAAAACTAATCTGTACATACAATTGAATACACAAGTTTGATTGCTGAATTCTCAAGAACAACGTATTCAATCTCGTGGGTGTGACGTTTGCTGAGTGTAGGCCCTGACAGCAGCTAACCAATCCTCTTTCGATCAATAGTTAACTTTGCACCTCAGCTGGTTTGAGCTAGGAAGCGCCATCATAGAAAGTACTGATTGCCACCCCAAAAGAGGCAGCTTCTATCGTCTTAAGTTTCCTTTCAACGTTTGTGTTGCGGTGTTACCAGCATTTTTCTGCAATAGTCCAGTATTGCGTGATTGCATTTTGCCTTGTACTCCCAACTTTGAGAAGCTTTAAAGATTGTTGCTCAATGTTTCACGAAAGACCGCTGTGTAAGTCACTAGTCTCATTTGAGTGAGGTTATCTAAATGTACTTGTAGCGCTTCTTTTAGCCCTCTTGGACTAGCAGTTGCAGTGAAGTATCCATACCAGATTCACTTCGGAATGTACTCAGCACTCAAGAGTAAGATGTGATGCTAAGTAGAATCTGGGATTACGTCTGCATCGCAAATATATTGTGCATGCCAATCGTCTCAGGGATCCGGAAACCGTCAGTTTGTTTCAAAAGCACAAAAGAGGTGAAAATCGTTAAACGATCCCAGATCGCTTTGACAGACTGCGCAAATCTTCGTGGCCTGGAAAATCGTTGTGAGAACAACCTTATCACTCTCAGTTTACTGTTAACGAGGGTGCCAAGTTGAATTCACTAGAGAAATTCTCGACTGACAAATATCTCTTTGGACCTTGCTGTTATGTATTGATTTTCTGTAAATATCTCTTTGACTGTAGAGGTACACTGTATGGCGTATCTGATGCAAAGTGCCAAACTTTAAGAAATATTGTTAATCGCTCGCAAACCAGTACCAATGCATGGACTAATGTTTCGAAATAATGAGGAACGACTCTAAGTGAATTTAAAACCTAAAAGTAATATTAAATTATCTAACTTCAATGGTTTAAATAAAAAATTTTACAAAAGTTTGAAAACCTCAAAAATCACTAACTAAGTAAAGCTTAAGTTTTAAGTGCCAGAAATTCTCTCCGTGCAAAAAAATAAGTAAATAAATCAGAAAAATCAGAAAAAAAGGATTGAAAGTATTCCTTTCATGAAGTTTGCATTTAATTAGCTTATCAAATTTTTTAATGACAATTATGGTCCCTAGCAAACAGTCAACGGGTTGACGATAGGTTACAACACGATTTCATTGCTTGAAACACGATTGACTAATAAAAACAGCGTTTGCTTGATTTCGCAGATAGGGACGTCACAGACATAAATTCTTCATAAAGGCACTCGTTGGCAGGCCCGACATTGACAAATGGCATAGCAATCGTTAACCTACCACCATGTCGATGTTGCAAGAACTGTTCTTCCATTTTTTTAAGTATTTCTGGTGTTGGAGTAGGACGAATTTCAGATGGCCCTTGAATCAACGGCGAATGCTTAACGGTTTTTACAGTTTTCAATCGATTGACCCCGAATGCTGATTGTGTTCTGTGTTTCTCAAAACCTTCAAAAAATATACTTATTAAAAGCTTTTACCTTAATTGTGAGATTTTGAACATCCTTTCTAATGTTGATAGCCGTTTGGGTCATATTTGTACATACACAAACGCAAAGCCTATCACGGAAAAATGAACGTGTAGAAAAAAGTTTACAATTAATATGCTTTAGCCCAATTACAAAGCTGTTTCGAATAAGTTCTTTGATTACGTACTTGGCCCAAAAATCTCTGTTAAATGTACCTTTTTTCAAGATGACTTCAGAATAAAAATAGGGACGTGTGACTGGTTCTTAAACTCCCTGATAACTAATGATATTTTTTCTGCTACAAAATGTAAAAATCCACTTTCTCTTTATATTGAAGCTTTTTTCGCTGTAGCGGTTTACTTTTATGTTCCATTGTATGACTTGAAATGCACAAAAAATTGGCCATATAAATACCAAGGTATTGTGCAAACTGCTAATCTTCTGTTCATTCCATTTCTAAGTTACCCATTAGTGTAAATTAGATCATTCAAAAAGCATCTCAACACATGCTTCAAATATAGCATAACTTTTGCCGATGGTTTATCCTTCGTAACAGAACAGAGAAATGACAGGAGGATTGAGAAAATTATTGCCAGCAGAACGTGTTTCTGAAATAGGAAAAATATACCTTTAGGAGTGGATTCATAGAAAAGATCAATTTAAGCCATGACTATCAGCTAGAACTATAAGTCGCTCGTACCAATTTGCAAAAGGAGTAAAACAGCGTAAATATTAAAAACGTATTGTGCAGGCTGTAGACGTCAGAAACAAAAAAGCAGATGACATTTCTTGTTCGGCAATTCCTAGCCACTTGTCGTTAACCTGTTTTCCAAAAACAGATTCTCGTTCATACTGGCCATAAGTGCAGATACCGTTAGTGGAATCCGCATTCGGCTTGACCATGCCTTCGCAAGCACAGCAAATTGTGCAGTAAAATTACACGCTTCGATGCTTTAGTTAGCAAATCAATTCAAGTCAGATCTGCTATCCCTTGACATAGCCATTCGAGATGTAAAGACGCGTATATGGTTCAAAAATATGCACGTTTTCACGTTTATTTGGCAAGGCGTGCATTCGAGCTGAAGGATTACCATAGATGGTATGAAGAAAAAGTAAAAGCTTAAAATTATTATTTGCATTAGCATTACTGTGTCGCAGGTGCTCGTTAGGCTTTTTATGATGAGGATGGTGGAGTTGAGGTTGTTGAAGTCAAAGAAGAGTTGGAGGCGGAGGAGATAGAGGAGGAGGAAGAGGAGGAGGAGGAGGAAATTGATGTCAATAATAGTGAAATGGTGAGGATAAAGACGACGACGACAAGGACAATGGCGAAATCTTACTCCAAACAAAATTTCGTGTAGGCTTCCGTCCAAGACCGTAAACTTTTTTATCTCCAATTATAGTATACAAAAAATATGAAAACCGTTCTATAGTCTGTTTCCTCTGTGGTGAACTACTGTAATTCTGCAAAAGACAATGTGGTGACCAACGTTTTTGGACCATTTAAACAACACCCACATACTGGTAATTGCATTCATTTGAGTTATATACATAAACTATTAATAGACCGAGAGGTGAAGGATGCCAGTTTCATGCTTTTTTATGATGTTGACAAAAGTAACCAGGTTTCAGAGGTAGTAGTGGTATCTGGGGGTTTAGGACAAAAACGCTTTGAACCGGTTGACCACCCAGCTGAGATCCTAACATCTTAGAGCCCTTTTAACTGGACCGCGTTTTGTCCCCACGTAAACTGAAGTACGACGGCTCCCAATTTTATATGTCAACAAATTCGCCAGCTCAAATAAAATGTCTGTTTAATTAGCGTATGGACGGTGAATCCATCACAAGGGATCTTGTGCACGGCAGATCCCAGCAACGACACCGAGAGTACGCCTCCATGGACTGATTAGTTCAGTTTGTCGCTACGGCCACGCCTGCCTCCTATTGCCTTGATTTTATTTTACAGGAAAAGCACTGAGGACACATTAAAATTTGACTCATTAGGGTCAGCTATACTAAACCGAATTACGAATGAATTCACAACAAGTCAACACTGTGGACTTGTCGAAACAACGATGGTCTTCATTCTTGACAAACTATCGTCTTTGATATCAGTTGGCTTATCATTCAGTTTCTTGTGTACCATCGTCAGTCGGCCATTGGGTTGGCACCGGAAGATAACCTCTTAGATGATACTTTGGCAGTTTTTCATCCAAATTCATATCACAGGAATTATTCAGGTTAATAGTTTTTTCAGGACGCAACTTATCCTATTTGATGAGCGCAACAGTTTTGGCAAGATAGAGTTTTAAAGATCGGATTACGTAAATACCGAAAATTATTCCTTCAAGATTCTTTAGGACAGCCTCAGTGGTTACTCGTGATGGTGACTTCCTCAACAATGTCCGCTTGGTTTGCTCCTAATCCTAGGTGAAAAGATCTTCAAGGAATTCTAGGCTGACCCCACTCTTATGAATATTATCGCCACTGAAGGCCACTAATTACTTCTAATGCGGGGCGCTTGGAGTAAGCGTGTGAAGAGAGAGGCGGCACCGAATGAGAGTATACTCACATCCATTTTCAGATGTGTTGTCTTTGGTTTGGTTCGTAAACAGTTTAAGAGAGCGCCATGCTGATTAAAGCCTACAGTGAGCAGTGATCAGAAATCAACATTGCCTACAGAACTGGCGGACATCGTATCAACATATGGCACATGAGAGCGCCTCTGAGCGCATTGAAGGCTCGCTTTAACTACCATTGTTCACAGCCTACATGCTCCACAAAATGCGAAGGAGCATGGACCTCTTCGCCTCTGGTTGCATAAAGGTTGGTGTGAATATTAACGTGGAGAATACAACGGCAATGTATCAACGAGTACTACTAAATGAGTACACTGCGTCCAACGTCAACGTTAATGCACCTTGACTCTCATCTGTAGATACAGTTGTCTTCTATGAAAGTAACGTTTCGGGAAACATCCAAGTCCCTGGCAAAGTTACAAATCCAAGACTGGTTGGGGTTGGCCGGCTGCAGGACTGAGTTTAAAAGCACTGAGGTCTTCATCTTAACGTGAAACTGAAGATCTCTAGAGCCATTATCATAGCAACATACGTAGATGAACGAAGACGCAGGTACTGTACGAACACCAACTAAGAAGGGTCACCACTTTCCCCTCATTGACTTGCGAAGGATACTAAAATTGAGCAGACAAGACAAGATTCCCGATACGGAAATTCTGGGAAGGGCCCTAGTCGTCAATATTCACATATTCCAAGAAAAATAGAACTTTCGTGGAGCAGTCAGACAGGGAGGATGGCTGACCCCAGCCATTATTTGGCGCTGACTTCGTAGGCAAAAGCGGTTCTTTGAGCTTGCCAGATGAACTTGCAAATAAACCCAGGGACCTAGGAGGACATCGCTCATGGCCGATAAGATTTTCAAACCGTCGTGGAGACTGGAGCGGATATCTTTGAAACCAACTGAATAGGCAGTGCCAAGACAGAGACAGTCAAAGAACCTAATTCCTATCTATTTCCCTGCATACTCCTTTTCACCTTTACGTATTTTTATGAAACTTTTCGTAAATTACAGTAGTTCGGAACCCATCTCCACATATCGGCCTACTTGCACGCAGACAAACACACACGATAGTTCGACCTTCGATTTCGACGAGGTCCACCGTATGCTCCACACCAGGTGATGCAGGGACGGTGACTTGCGCGTGAATTAGTTTTAAGTGATAGTAGCCTTGCGCTGCAGCTACCGCACTCTCTCCTCCTCCCCCACCTGAACCCGGTTTCATGACAGAGTCAAAAAGACCGGAGGCGGGAAGGACGCATGGGGCTGGCGCGGCCGGAGCCTCCCCTGGGCGTACGACCACACCTTGCTCGGATCCCACGAAGTGGGAGTGCCATAATGGCCACATTAAGAAGGAGCCATTGCAGCCTGACCCTCAGTCCGCCAGTCAGCCACTCCTCACAAAACACACATTGGGCTGACCACACGGTCCGAATTATCCCGTCAGTTGGCAACCTTTCAAGCCACAGCTTTTAGCGCACCGTGATAGTTTCAAGCGCGTCAGATTGTTTATAGTGAGGAAAATGCGCTGAGCTGTCGACCTCCCTCTCTCCCCCACTCCCACAGTCAAACCGCTGTCCGAGCCGGTCATTTGTCTGATGCGGAAGTGGGCACAGCTGCTGGTGACCTCGTCTACGTGTACTTCGTACACGACCTGGCCCCCCAAACACAAGCAGAAGGATTTCACACAACAGGGGGTTGAATGGCTTACATCTCACATATGTGAGATAGCCCGAGGTCACGTTAAGAAGGAGCCATCGCAGCCTGACCATCAGACCACCAGTCAGCCACTCCACACAACACACGTTGGACTAACTGCGAGGTCTGAGTGTAATTGGCGGTTAACGTTACCGCACACTCTTCTCCTCCCCCACCTGAGCCCGGTCTCACGACACAGGCAAGAAGACTGGAGGTGAGAGATGTCGCAGGTGGCTGGCGCGGCCGGAGCCGCCCCTGGGCGTACAACCACACCTGTCTCGGATCCCACAGTGTGGGAGTGCCATAAAGACCACATTAAGATCGAGCCACTGCAGCCTGACTCTCAGTCCGCTAGATAGCCACACACACATTGGGCTGACCACGTGGTCCGAGTTATCCCGTCAGTTGGCAAACATCCTAGCCACGGCTTTTAGCGCACCGTGATAGTTTTAAGCGCGTCAGATTGTTTAGTGAGAATAATGCACTGACCTGTCGACCTCACTCTCTCCCCCACCCCACCATCAGACCACTGTCCGAGCCCATCAGTTGTCTGATGCGGAAGTGGGCACAACTGCAGGTGACCTCGTCTACGTGTACTACGTACACGACCTGGCCCCCCAAACACAAGCACCAGGATTTCACAAAACAGGGGGTTGAAAGGCTTACATCTCACACGGCGCGGCAAATAATCCAGAAAGGGTCACCACAGATTTGTTCGTCTCAGTCAATAATACTTCTGAATTACGCCAACGTTACTGCTGGCTGCCGAAGAGAATTAGCTTTTCCCATCCACTTGCTGGCGGAGGTGGCACCGCCAACATTGTAGATGATAATCAAATCCTCCTCAGTATCAACCACGGGCCTGCAAATGGGCCCTAGCAACTCCGGGTATAAAGCAGAGGTCTTGGCTAAATGTTTTGTATTTAGCCAAGACAAACACATACACGACAGTTCGACCGTCGTAGTCCGACGATGTCCACCGTATGCTCCATGGGAAAAGTGGAGCAGGGACGGTGACTTGCGCGTGATCTAGTTTAAAGTGATAGTAGACTTGCGCTGCAGCTACCGCACTCTCTCCTCCTCCCCCACCTGAGCCCGGTGTCAAGACAGAGTCAAGAAGACCAGAGGCGGGAGAGGACGCAGGCGGCTGGCGCGGCTGGGTCCCCTAAGTCCAAGCTGCCCCTAGGCGTGCCACTACACCTCTACGTTCGGCATTTGTTATGGGAGCGCAACCCGAATAACGCCTGCCGTGCCCTAATTTGGCCCCCGTGTTGGTCCAACGCATCTACCACGTGGCCCGTTTAGGGTCAAACACACGACAGTTCGACCGTCGTAGTTCAACTATGTCCACCGTATGCTCCATGGGAAAGTGAAGCAGGGACGTTGACTTGCGCGTGAATTAGTTTTAAGTGATAGTAGCCTTGCGCTGCAGCTACCGCACTCTCTCCTCGTCCCCCACCTGAGCCCGGTGTCAAGACAGAGTCAAGAAGACCAGAGGCGGGAGAGGACGCAGGCGGCTGGCGCGGCTGGGTCCCCTAAGTCCAAGCTGCCCCTAGGCGTGCCACTACACCTCCACGTTCGGCATTTGTTATGGGAGCGCAACCCGAATAACGCCTGCCGTGCCCTAATGTGGCCACCGTGTTGGTCCAACGCATCTACCACGTGGCCCGTTTAGGGTCAAACACACGACAGTTCGACCGTCGTAGTTCAACGATGTCCACCGTATGCTCCATGGGAAAGTGAAAGCAGGGACGGTGACTTGCGCGTGAATTAGTTTTAAGTGATAGTAGCCTTGCGCTGCAGCTACCGCACTCTCTACTCCTCCCCCACCTGAGCCCGGTGTCATGACAGAGTCAAGAAGACCGGAGGCGGGAGAGGACGCAGGTGGCTGGCGCGGCTGGGTCCCCGAAGTCCTAGCCGCCCCCAGGCGTGCCACCACACCCCCATTTTCGGCATTTGTTAGTGGATCGCAACCCGAATAACACATGCCGTGCCCTGATGTGGCCGCATGTTTTTTTACAAAACACACACACACACCGCTCTTGGTTAAATAGGATTTAGCTCCAAGACATGTGTCACCCAGTTTAAGGACAAACAAGCATGTGAGCCACTTTGCCCTCACCGATATGAAGCGCGAAAGGTAACATGTCAAAATATGCCACCCTCATGCAAGTGGGAAACGTGGACTTTAGGGCAACCGCGTATGCAGGATATTAACCAGTTCGTGTGGGCAAAGCTGGATGGCCAAGCGTCATCCACCGCATCCAATTTCATCACCGGTTGGTTGAGAAGCACGGCCATTCGAATGGTGAATGAGAAAGGGCAGAGGGAGTTAAGCGAACACTGGGCAATCCATGTCCACTTATGATAAAGCCAGTATGCTTGAATCGATCGCGACACGCCAATGGTCGTGACGCTGAGAGTCACCGAGAAGTGGTCAACTCGGAGCACAATTAAGTGTTTTGGAGTGCATATAGGATTTCGATTGAGGCTTCAGTGACTTCTTTCAATGAGGCCTGTGTAACAGTCTCGCTGATTCAATGTTCGAATCGCTTATCTTGTAGCCTGATCGACTAAGTGCGGAGCAGGTCGTGTGTAATACACGCAGACGGGCTGTTGAGTTAAATTCAGTTCGTGATTAGTCTTGCCGTGCAGTAGAATCCCGAGATATTTTAACCACGACAGGATATCGGCTTCAGAACAAGTGTCTTTCCGATCGTCTGCAAAGTCTTTACTAGGTAACAATGATGTTTAAGAAGGATCTCTTTTCCCCATTGCTTTACGATGACTTTAAAAATTCAAATATATTGTAAGAAAAATGTACAAATTATTCTTCCACACACTTCATAATAAAAAACGTCTTTTTTAAATTTAATAGGAGATAAGAGGATAATTTTCCATGTAAAAACCTTTATCAAATCTGTTACTTTTTAACCCAAACTGCATTTATGGTTTCATTCAAAGTTTCCAAACTACAGGCTGCATACATTCCGTGTAAGGAAAATCAAATATTTCCCCATGGCATTAGGAAGAGGTCACATGTTGCTCATAAAAGGTTTGCCTTGAATATGAACGATAGCGTAAACTTTATAAATAGCATTAATAAAAATACAGACACGATGTTTTACGGTCTTAAAATGCTTATACTTGGAAACTTTATTAAGCCGATAGAAACAATATTTTAAAGTAAAATTTTAAGAAGAAGAAATTTACCAGCAAATAAGTACAAAAAAGAATACTTCGGTGCATATTTTCTATGCATTTTATGGGAATTTCTAAAGGCAGCAAAACTCAGTGGAAAAAGACACTCTATATAACTTGTTTTTTGATAATGTGCACTTTTTACATGCGATCGAAAAGAAGCTCATTCGAAATCTGACATCCTGACGTGACTACAATATTTTGAGATCCACTGCACGAAAATTAATTGTATAAACCTGTTCAAGTGCTCTTTATGAAACGAAAACACATTTCAGAATTTTGGCTAACAGTTCATGAGCTAGCACATCTACTTGATGCGGGAAGAGTTTGCGAATACTGGACGTGAGTTTATCGTAGGTAAGGTTTTCGTGTAATATTAGTTTAAAAAGCGCCTTCCTACTTTGTTTGCTGTGTTGCTAAGGAAAGCCCGTCCAACAAAGTCTTTTTTTTCTGAAGTTTCAGTGGTACGCTCTTTCGGAGAAGGAATACCTCTGAATAACAGTTTTAGCCCGTGTATTCTTTAGCTGATGGAGCTCTGCTGTGAAAGTTTCAGGATGCAGACGCGTCACACTCTAGCCGCTAATCTCTCGACTAAAGATGTTTGAGATCTAGGGGAAATACCGTGGAAATTAATGTAGCCTACCGTCCAGGTTTTCAGTGGGAATATCTTTTGTTGGAAAGATGCATCCTCTTGTCTGTGCAAAGGGACATTGAAGGACGCAACTTCGTTATCCGCCTCAGGCTCTGCAGCAGAAGTTAGCGAGGACTGTGCCTTATTAAACTTCTGAACTAGGCGTCGATGTCAGCGGTATGGCCTGTCAGGCAGAGGATTTCGTCGGTGTGCTGATCGATTAAGTCAAGGTCATCACTGTTGTCCTTTAAAAACTTTTTATCCACCTTTCCCATGAAAATATTTGCGGCATTTGTGGCTAATCTCCGAGACATACATGGACGTTGTATATGTCTCACATATTCATTCTCAGAGTAATTGTAGTTGCCTGATCATGAGTTACCGAAAACAACTTATTTTATTTAATCATCAGTAATTCCCCAATAAGTAAGAACTATAAAGAGGGCTTCGGGAAGATGTTCCTCATTTATGGCAAGAAATAGATACAATACGGTAAATGGAAGAGATCAGAACGGTGGTGGGACACCGATTAGATTCTCAAAAAGACCCAATACCAAACTCACACCAAAAAGTAACAGGGCGACTGAATGGAGCATACAAGATGGGCTAAGTAGACCTGACAACGTCATCCTCCACATTTTGCGAACAACAATTACTTATCTGTTGCAAGTAACTTTTAAGTATTCGGCCGACTCTCATCCTTCGCAACTCACCGTTTTGTTCGACATCCTGTGTAGTATCCGCCTCCACTGCAAACGCCCTAACGTCAATACAAAAATACCCCCAGATAATTACAGTCGGCTTTACCTCAAATGATGCAGTCCGTGTACAAATTGCGCAATATTTCGTTGCCGGTAGAAATAATGGTAACTAACGTCTGTGCGACACTACTACCCAGGCAACGAATGCTAACCCCAACGAACACAATGGATATAGTTAGGGTTCAGATAGAGTTGTGGTGAGGTTAACGCGGAGCCAGACAGGAAGAAGTAGGCGTGTAATACGGTCTACTTCAGTGCCAATAAACCAGCTCAATGGAAAGATAACGGCGGACATATACATTTCCTTTTATTGTCAACGTGGTACCGCCCTTTTCCCTCTTTTAAACTGCCAAACCCCATTGTCAACTTTCCTGTTTTGCACGCATATCTATCGATTGTGTTTTTAGGAAATCGTACAACCATTTGATGTCATTCTACCTATCAAGTTCACTATTTTACTATAAAACGAAAGATTTGTCATGAATGAAAGCCTTAAACGAAAAAGAACGCTTATTTATTAAATGTAAACGAGAATTCTTCAAAAGTTCAAATACTGTATAAGTATTCTTGATCCTCATGATGTAAGTAAAGCATTTGCCATAATTTTTTCATATATTCTGCCAGGCTTAATACGTTTGGAACAATTCGAACTTCAGATAGATGCCTCCCATTGTCATCGGCTGCTTTTTACGAAATCATGCAAACGCAGAGATTTTTCTTTGCAAATGAGATAATTTTATGTGTTTTGCCATAGCAAGATTAGACAGATAGAAGCTAAAATATGGTCCGAAAGAGAGCGCATTGATGGTCGTGACATTTTAATGATTGGTAAAGCTAAATTTCTGATCAGTTGTCGCCAAATGTTCGACCGAACTGCCTCCGTTTCCCGCAGATTAACATCGAAATTCAAATGCACCGATAAGATCATGCGGGGTTTTTGTTTGAATTTTAAATAAGTGGCTAAGCGACACGCAGGTAAGGCTTCCATGGACGTGCACGTGATGCATCCTAAAAGAGCACCACAGGGAAAGTTTATATGTGAGGCAGGTGTCCGAACTGTATATGTCATGGATCAACAGACTTAATTATTTGCGCTTGCCGCAAACGAAGCTATATTCAGTTCGTGATAAATCTTGCCTGTACCTAAAGCAACCTTGTCAACACAAAAAGGCGAGTACTATAACCCCTGACGCAGACAAAAGTGCATGCCCAAATGATGCAGTCAAACAGCCTTGGTCAGCGTGTCATTGGCGAATGAAAGCGAGTGTAATCTCCCCGGAAGTCAACGCATGCTTCCTCCCCGAATTTCCGCTGACATCGGCCGCACGGTCGTCAGCCTCCTTTCTGACGTGTGGTACGCGCGTGCGTGCGTGCATGTGTACATGCGAGCGTGCGCATACGTCTTGGGTCAATACTCTCGCTGTGCGCAGGCCAATCGACACTCGGGTCAGTGATTGGCCGACTGTCGAGGTGCACGCGCGCACGTGCCTGCACCCCACGGGAGCGGACGTGGTAGCACTACGGCCGCTGTTGCGCCGTAGAGGACGATTCTCCTGCAAAAGGCAACTCTTCGAAAGGCGCCAGTGAATCCAGAGGCACTGTTATACGCTAAAAACGAGGCGGCTCCCCAATAGTGTCCTTTCGTTGTCTAGCGGCAGTAACAGTGCCTCTACTTTGTATTTTTTAAGTCCTCCATCTTTCGCTGGAATTTATTTCCCATCGTTCTTGTGCCAACAAGCATTAGCTTGGAAGGGCGTCTCTGCATCTGGACATGTAATACGCAATATCAGTGATGGCAGCAAATGAAACCACAGCGAAGGACCCACAGACACCATCATCACCGAACAAGCCTTTCTACCTTCCTGCGGGAAGGTACGAATTTAAAGACTCTGGAATTTATATCGGCGAGTGGTTGGATGAGAAGGCTGTCGGACTGGGACTCATCACAAAGGACAAGTCACAAGGAGAGTATACAGGATTATGGGAAGCCGGGTCGGAGAAATCGGGAGTTTTCTTGTGGCCAAACGCTCCAGGTGCCATGTACGAAGGTGAGTGGGCCTCCAATCGACGTAACGGTTTCGGTGTCTTCAACCGCGAGGACTGGGCCATTATGGGGAAGTTTGTAGACGATTTCATCACCATGGGTGTCAAGGGTAAGGACAATACAGCAGCGCGTTTTGAGGGTCGTTTCGAGAACGGCTTGCCTGCTTTCGGTGTGGAGACTTATGGTGACGGAGGTAAGCGAGGTTCATATTGATTATTTTTTGCATAAAAGCCATCTGGTATAAAGTAGTTTTTTGTTCAATTTGGAGGCACGACAGCTGCAAGACACTTCCTTAGGTGAAATTTGTTTGCACGCAAGCCTGGTAGAAAAGAGGTCATATTTGTAGGGTTAGAATTAACTGCAGTAATAGAGTAACACAAGTGGAATAACCCCGATTATTTTACTGGATGATACGAGTGAACGAGGAGTGTAAGTATGGCCAGCTGGAATATAATCTCCCTTTTCATTTCCAAAAAGACTCCATCTTTGCTCGCCGAAAGCACAGTTACCTTTGTAAGTGTCTTACAAGTCTATGGAGGGCAAGTCCATGACAAAAAGGACTTCTAAACTGAATGATAATCAACTATTCAAATTGCAATTATGTACAAATTCATAAAACACAACATCACCAAGCCTGACATTAAAGTCCACCACTAGCGTATAAGAAGTAAATCACTTAAGGTATTGTTGGATTCGCGAAATATAGGGTCAGCGTTCCAGGCTAAGTAAATGAGTTATGAGCCGGGAGGTAAGATCCGATTTTCAAAAAGCTTAATAGATGAAAATGACAATGATAAAAGGGAGATCAATTTCCATTGAATTGTTTCTTGCTCCCTTTTCACATGATCAAGCTCCCCTTTTCTACGGAATTTGTCTAAAATTAGCTAAGAGAACAAGAAGAACGAATCACAAAACGCATTGCGGTGGAAGCGCGTAAATGGATCAAGTTAAGGGTTTCAACTTGGAGTAGTCGTAGTCAGCCGCATGGCAGTAATTAATTACATAGAAAAGCTCAATTTTACAACCGTGCATAATGCCGGCTGCAACTGACCTGTGGGACTGCGTAACGCTCAATGACCAAAAAATACGAGTTCGAAACTCAGGTCCTACTGGCTAGTGACAGCTAGTAAGCCAGAAATTGACATTACTTATCCCGCATCTTTGATGAAATCTTCCTCTTTATAAAACAAATTCTTCAAGTGAGCTTATTCTTAATAATGCCAAAAGGAACTTATTGTAGTGGTCCGAATATACTGTGCTCCAGTGAAAAGCCGCAGGCATATTTGTATCCTGGTTGTCATCAGGAGGCTTTTCAGACAACGCCGTTAAGCATCTTTTTTGGAACAAAACAAAAACAACTTATCTTACAGTAGAATAAATATTGAATGAAAATCAATTAATAGAAACCCTATTTGCAAAGTGGCTTAAGATGAAAACGCGGCTAAATTGTTTTGACATACGAACCTCCTCGCAATACTGTGTGGCATGACCAGTAAGGCATGTAAGTACAGCATTTAAATGAATTATTCTCTGACTCAATGATAAATTACCCTTATTGTTCACGAGGATGCATTAGCAAGCGGTCGGAATTGATAGTCGGCAAATCGATTATATATACATGACCCTGGTAAGTAGGTACTTACCGATCGGTTCGCAGGACTGAATCGTCCCGCTTTGCCTTGGGGATCACTCTCGGGCCCCGCCAGCAGCCGCACAGCGCCTAATACAATAGGCAGAATACCATGACCGACAAAGGCAAGGAAGACTGTAATGGCCATTTCTGGTTTATTGGCCGTGATCAACCAGCCATACCCAACCTCAGGTGTTGCGGCACCCGAGGCATAATTCAATGTCAAATTTGTAAGTTCATCCAAGCCGAAGAAATCAAACTCCATTGCATCTGCCTGTAATAACGGAAAGTGTGCTTCGCGATAACGTCTATTTTCGCAGAAAATTATCAAAATACGTTATTATGTTAAATTTTATTCGAACAGACAGCAGTTCTAGACGAAACATTCTAAAAACGCCCCCTTCAAGGAGGTCAATTCCATCGTTTTTCTCTTTCTAAAACCGAAACAGTACTGTTCTTTTTAAAAATCGGAGCTTATTACCATCTTCTAATCATGTAATAAACATAAACCAGCCTGAGGATATTAAATCAACAAATCTCGTGTCCGTCAGGGGATTGGGAGCACGTAAATGCTGATAACAATCAAGTAGGTAAACTTTAGAACTGTGTCATATTGACTGCTAAACAACCGACAGTTCGGCCGTAGCTTCTGACGAGGTTCATCGTCTGTCCCACAGAAGGGTGTGCGTAGGGACGGTGACTTGCGCATGAATTAGTTCACAGGGAAAATAGACTTTGGAAGCATTTACCGCACACTCCCTCTCTCACTGAGAGCCGATAAGAACTGAGGTGGGATCGTGCGCAGGATGCTGGCACGGCGGGAGTCCGCATCTTAGCTTACCACCCATCCCTCCATGCGTAACATCTGCCATGGGTGTGCATCTTCAATGGCACCTGCCGGGCATGGATTTAGTCCCATGTTGGATAAGCGTATCTACCACGTGATCGAGCACAATATTTATGCATAATATGCCTATGCTTTCAACTTCTTTGGAGGTAGCTTGCATAGGGAAGACAATCTGTGATTTATGCAACTAAAGAGACCATGTTGTAAGGCAAATTTAGCAAAGTCATTAATGTACATTTATTTCGTCCACGATGCACAAACCCGATTGCTACCCACCCTAAAATCCTCTTACCACATCGGACATGGAGTAGATATGGATAAGAATAAAACGTTCATTTTTAGACAGAGTACGGCAATGCCTGCCGGTTAAAAGTTTATTTGGGTGTGTGTATGGGTTGCAATTCTGAATGCCAGAGTTCGTCCTAGTGCGTAAAACTCAAAATTCCTGGGCTCACAAACGAACAAAAGGACTTGAGTACATAGTCTTTTGACCACACGGAATGACATCAAGAAAGCTAACTCAGAAATATCAGAATATATCATTTCAAATCTCGATGCACTTGGCTTTATGCATATATTAACACAGTACTCGACTGAAATTAATTCGCCCAGAGTGATAAGGATCTAGGGCTGCCGATCACTGAACTGGTTACAAAATGAATTCCCGCATAATACTCTAGTATCCAAATGAGCAGAAGGCGCAGACTGAGGCAACAATTGTTTCGGCCTTATTCAAGCCCACTTTAGAAAGTTATACCATAGAAAACAGTAAGAACCAAAAATACAAACCTGCCTATGGACACTAAATGATGGTCTTAACAGTAAGTCTAACAGAGGGGTAATAAAAACTTCTTAGACGGTGTTAATGGCTACTTAGACACCTACTTAGTACCAAGAAAAAGACTCAAGAAGGAGGGGAGGAGTCTCAACCAAGCGACAAAATAACAAGTCAAAACGACCAATTAGAATATCACACAGATGAAGGTTATGGCCAAATTAGTAAGGCAGAACAAACCACTTCCTTATTCTATAGTAATTGTGTGGTGATAGTCCTGATTTCTGTTATTTATGCACGTAATTACCGAATGCGGGTGCAGAAATATGAGGTTTGCCTAGCACAGTTTATGCAGAAATTCCAAAAAAGCCATGTGTTAAAGTGAACGAAAATTCTAATAACCCTGGGGTAGCAAAGTCCGACTAACAACATGGTATTCTCAATCGCGGCCGAAATGTGCCAATGACAGCTTTATTTACTCAAAAGCAATAAAGGGTATCTTTTGGTTTGAAAACAAGCTTTAAATTGCTTAAAATATTGAACCCTACCTGCCGCTACACTTGTATTCAAGGTTTTCAAACTACATGCTGCATGCAGTCCGTCCAAGGAAAACCACGGATTTTTCTACGCTTTGAGGAAGATGTCACATAGCACTCGCACCATTTTGTGGTAGCTGTCGACCATGTTGTACACGCTCATGATGTATAAGTAGCATTAATAAATGTAAAGATACGATGCTTTATGAGTGGGCATTTCACGGTATTAAAATGTTTCATGATTAGAAATGTTTTTAAAATCAAACGATAAACTTTCTTCAAATAAACAGTTTAGACAAGGTGTAAGTTGCTACCAACCAGGTAAAAGGGCATTTATAAGGGCATCAAGAAGCAATGATAAAAACGCATACTAATTATCTAGCCACTTTTTTTTTCAGAGTGTACTGTTCACAGGCGATAAGAAAAGAGTTCGTTAGAGGCCAGCTTTCTGGTGTGATGGAAATACCTTGGGATAAGTCAGCACGATAAGCAATATAATAACCCTACGTTAGTTAGTGGTTCGAATCAAAATTTATTTCAGAATTTTATTTGATATTTCATGATATAGGAAATCTACTGCAGGTGGTAGGTGGCGAGTCACTGATGAAATTTGGTTCCATGAATTCCTTCTGGCTCCTCTGATAAACCCCAGTGGTAAACCACCTGCGCCCCGCGCGTGTACGCATGTTTAAATTTTCGGCCCCAATTAAAAGCCATGGTAATGATTGGGTGAATGAAGACAAAGAAGCCTGAAACAGGTCTAAATTCAACCCTTTATTTTTTTAATTCACAGAAACTGTGCTACTTTATATGTCTTCCCCATATTAACGGTTTATCAAACTGATTGAGCTAGAGATCACCTTACAAATCCTGCTCCTACCACATTTTGTCAACCTAAGGTACTGCTCAGATGAGTTTCGCAAACCTGCATAAACTGTCCAACCGTTTATTTAGACGAAGTCCATAGCATGACAGTATAGGGATGGTAACCAAATCTACATAAAAAATCTATAAAAAGCAAGCGTTCTCCTTCCATCAGTTAATACATTTCAAAAAACGTCCTATTCGCAAAATGCTTACAAGCTACTGAATTATTTTGCATTCCCCGAGAAGTTACAAATAACGCTTAACAAGTATGAAAACTACAAAAGAATGTCTACGACACCTGTGGAATATTTTTGGGTCTCATTATTGATGAATGTGACCAGAAATATTGTTAACCTTTGACCAGCAATTCATCCCATTCTAATGAATTTTTTTAGTATTGTCCGAACTAATCAGTATTGCGTTTTAATATAAGGTATCTTCCATGCACGCTTTTATTATACAAAGTTTGTGGTTAGTCGTCAAGTTGCCTCCACTTAGCAGAATTATGGATTTAAGATAATACTTGCTAATATTTGCCCTCATCTGGGGCGGGTAGTTGACCATCTGTGCACTGCACACCTGACAAAAGCCTATTTCAGCCGACCAATTCGGAACGAGCGCCTTATGATGTGACCTCATTTAAAACCAAATACACTAAGAATTTAAGGTAATCATGAAAAACGGCATGGTATGAACTCTATTAAGAAAACAACTGAATAGGACACTGCTGTCTGTAATTCTTCGTTATTTCCATTATTTAGTGTATGTAGCCTATATGCTCTTCAACTGTCGGCCATTTTAAGGTCTTCGAAAGCTTTTCGGTGCAGTGTCTACTCGAATCAACTGTTAAGCTACCTTTACATGCCAAAAAAACAAAAACACCTCACTTGTGTGGTTTTACTATTTGCCACCTGTCACGGACAAGATTATGACATTTTTTTATTCTGAAGGCAACGTTCGGTGGGCGTCTACCGTTCATCAGGCGAGGGCATACAGAAATGTGTGTTCAAATGGCAGTTCGTTGGTAAAATTTTGTGGCTGATGTGCAGGCTGTCTACAGGTCATTATTTTATTTAATAAGTTACAGAATTTTGTGAAGCCTAAGAACCATGCTGTTGCAGTTTTTATATAAGATTTAGAAATCTCTATGTCTCACAAATATAGGAGGCTGCATTAAACATTCAATTCGCATGTAAGATGATTTGGAATATTAATTATAATGTTTCAAAAGTAAGCTGATTCCGTTGCCTTTTAGTTATTTACAAAGATGATGGAATGTGTATCAGTGGGTACTTACCAAACTGGCCCAGTTCTACATATTTACAACCTAAAATATCTGAAATCAAAGTTATTTTTATGTAATGGGGCCAGGAGCCGTGGTCTAAAGCAATTTTCAACAAAACGTTCCTACTGATCAATATGAAACACTATTCGAAAATTATTTTAGAACAGAAAAACAAACTGGAATGGGGTTTATTTTACAGTTACGGTGTATATCTTTATGCAATAAATAAATAGGTCAACTATGTATTTTTTAATAAAACGACTTAAACGGCATCAACGAAGGTTTTATAATTATCAAAGTGATATAACTCACTTACTTTCGAATTTTGCACACAATAACAGCTTGCTGCATATTCGCTGCACCAAAAGGTATACAGTTGGTTAAATTTTAATTTCTCAATATTTACGTGTGAGGAGTCGAAGAGTAAAAGGAAAATTTTACACCGATGCTACATTTTCGATAAATGCGAATAGGTGAGTTCCAGAAAACAGTTCAGAAAAAGAAGATGCCATCGCTGCATCCTATATAAATACTGCACTCTGGTGTCCTCATCACCCTTAATTGCTACTTGTTCTGATGGTGGATTCTAGTGAGACTCCAAAACGTCAAGCCAATAAAATTCTTGTGCCAGAGGGTGCATCTACTTATATGGTTACCTTTCCCTTATTCACTAGAGGAACTTCAAATTAACCGGAGTTCTGACATGCAAAGCAGTTCCAATTTGAATCTGAACAAACGATATGCTTAGAAGCATCCACATCGAATTAAATTGTATCTAATTTTTGGCTTCAAGACTGTGGTGCTTGCAGCATAAATAGGTGGCTAAATGCCAAACAAAAGTATGTAAAATAATTTTTTCGGATGCTGTGTTAATTAATTAGGATATAGTGACATTGATCCTGGATCGACACTGACCTGGGCATATTTGCATTCAAAAGATTTGTAGTTCAGTATCCGCAATCAATGATAACATTCAGACTTGCAATGACAATCAAAAAAAGATATTTGTCTAAAAATGGGTCATTTTGGTGCATATATTAGCTGGAAAACGGCAATTACGCATATTACTCTATTGAAATTCTAATGATTAGAGACAAATCACATTATTGTATGGGGACTAATAGTCGAGTGAGTCTAAAGACACATCCTGTTCTTCGAGATCAGAAACACTACAGACTTCAATTGAGGACTTCTTCTGAAAAGTTCAACCAGTTAACTTACGCGTTATGAAAACCTTTTGTGATCTTGGAGTTTGTTCAAAAGATAGTCCTTGTTTTCTTTTAACCACGAGTTTTATGTCTTAGGAGCCGACCTAGAAGCATAAAAATGATGCGATTTCCGTTTCACCCATCTTTGAATAAGTGTATCAGAAAGGCAGAGGCCAGAAGTGGTCATAGCAGCAAACGTTTGCTTCGTGGATAACACTTTCAGGAGATGGGTCTTCGCAACCCTTATCTTAGGGTAACTTCAGTCGTTCTCATGTACTTAAAATCATAGAACAAAGGGAATTCTTGAGATGTAGCCTTAAATGGAAAGGATTAATAATGTTAAGTTCAAATAGCGATTAGCTAGTAGTCTTCTCCTAATTTCCTTCGGGGGAGATTCATCCCATCATGCACTAAATTAGTTGTTTATGCCCCATTCGAAAATTTTATTCGCTTAAATGATTAGGAATAATGTTGTATAGGATACTCACTTTGATGTAATTAATGTATTGTTGAAATCTGGATCTTAATTACGGCAGTTATATTTGATGCTAATAATGTATCACTCTGAGGTCAGCCTGTACATTTGCGGCCTCATTTCCACTAGTTTATTTTAGGATGCTTAAAAATTTCAGAGTGCGATCCCAATAGATCCCAACAAGTAATGAGCTTCAAACAAATCCTAGACGAATGCATAAAATGGGAGATTTATGGCAGTCATGGAAACAAAAAAATAGTTAAATTTCAAAGCGCAGAGGAACGAAGACATTTTTTAATATCAAATTACTCTCCATTTTCAGATACCAACTTTCCTTCCGCTGCTGGAAATAGTCAGGCTGTATGCCTGGTCAGAAACTGTGTCCAGTCGTACCACCAGTTATTTTGTCCTAACACTATTTTTCGAAGGCAATGAGCGTGGGAACAGAACGTAATTTTAATTTCATATAGGCCGATCTCAGTAGTATCTAACATAATCGCATGTTAGAAGTGTCACTGGTTGCTAGTGATCGGCATCATCATGGTCAGACGAACTATTGTTCCCACTCCCGCATGCATAATAAATTAGTCAAATTAATTTGGCGTTAATTCCTCTGGAATCACGGCTCACAGGTCCTCTTTCAATTGCGAATCCTGCAGTTCACTTACAATTTTTATAACCGTTTACGTCCTCAACTTTACCGAATCGTAAAGGAGGCTATTGCCGTCCTATCTGTCTACTCCTTCTCAGGCATATATGCAGGAGAGTACAAAAACGGTATCCGGGAGGGTCTGGGTGTGCGAAAATCCATTCCTTACGGTGAGGTCCTCAGTTACTATCCCGAAGCCAAGACGGCAGCCGATTCTTCAAAGCTTGATGAACTCAAGAAGCGCGGTAAGCTCCCGTCTAAGTCACCAGAGCTACGTCATCGAGCCAGTTGTGTCAGCGACCGGTCCGGTGACGTGCACTGTGACATTGATCCTGACGAGGACCCAGATGAGATTGACCCCGACGAAACCGATCCAGCTGCCATCGTCAAGGTGGACTCTGAGCCCTACACCGCACCGTCTTCGCGCTACAACAGTGGTTTACGGCGGGACCGTGAACATGAGATCCGTCTGCTGGCAACGCGGTTCAAGTGCGGCTTCGTGCTCACCTCCCGTCGATCTGACCTATTTATCCGACGTATACGTAAGTTGCAGTCCCCACGGCGGAATCCCTTTGACTGCCGGCCCGCCAGAACATCGAGTTCACGGCGCACACGTACACAGTCCCTTTCGGATCTCTTCCAACCGGAGGAGACGTTCCCTTCACAATGCTCCAGTTTTACCGGGGTCTGCATGAAACAAGGTCGCGGCTCGGCCAGCTCCATTCACGGTTCCCCGCGTTCCCCGTATAGGAAACAGATTGCCTCAAGTGATATGGTAAGCCATTCAAGGTTTTTGTGAGATGCGGTACTTAATCGCTCATAATGTAATTCGTTCGGTAGGAATTTAAACCCACTCCCCGACAATCTTCTAAACAGTCGATGTTTATTTCGGTAATAGGGTTAATTCAAGGAATTCAAGGAATGTAAAACTTCAATGTTACCCAAATGGGATGGGAATGTGATAAATGGTCAAAGCTACAGAAAGTTCTCAGTTCAACGAATTTTTGAGTATTTCGTGTAACTTATAAGCTTGCTGAAAATAAATTTCCAATCTATTATTGGTCACTTGAGTAAGTCATCTCGATCATTTGTTTGATTTTCGACAAATACTTGGTCTTAGAGATCAACACAAAAAGTTCAAATAAATTCCAGGGATCTAAGTTAAGTTCTCGTGATAAAACTTGACCATTTAATGGCTATCTTTGCTGAACATACCCAGAACTAGGGAAAAGCATACCTAAGTTTTTATTTTCGCGATTACTGACTACGGTTTCAAGATCTCATTAAAATATCACGATCGAATATGTGGCGTCAGCTAGTCTTTGCTTCTAAGAAATACCTCGTTTTAGTGGTTTGACTTGACCCTATTTTCTCTCTCGCTTATTATCTGTCACACATCCCTGAGAGTTATCATTTGGCTAAGAGTTCGAGGCTAGAGTTACGGGTTTAATTTTAGGACTAAGGTTATGGCTAGAGGCTGAGGTTAGAGCTAGGCTTAAGTTTTAGTGGTAGAGATTAGTAGTAGCGCTCGGATCGGGCTAAGTGGTAAGGCCTAGGGGTTTAGCATTGGGGTTAGTCTTTAGACATAGGCTAAGAACTACGCGTTCGACTATAACGTTATTAACTCAAATTCTATCTTCAGTAATGGCCTTCACGAGATGTAACTTACTTGTTTTGTCAATGTAATTGGCCGTCATGGGCTAGGATCAATTCGCCAGCAGTAAACGCCCTCGTTTTTGATTTTTCACAAGCAGGCAGAAAAATAGGCTAAATGGGCTCGCGTTATTCAATCAAAAAGTGAGGACACAAAGCAAGTTCCTCGGGTGGGCAATCTTAATGGACCAACATCACAACCCTTAATAACAGGATATGGGAACTCTCCTTTTAAAGGTTTTGTGAAGTTTGTGCTAACAAAGTTACCGTAACTATAAAAATGGTTCCCATAGCTTTACTGGGCTCGTATATGTGCCCATCTAGGTAGCGTTCATTTGGACGAAAGTCTAGGAGTCAAGCTCTACTAAGGCACACAAAAATGATAATCTGGCGCGTTCTTGGGTTGTTACCTACCACATGTGATAACGTAACTCATCGGCCAAAGTAGTTAACCATCAAAAGAGGAAGAGACTTTCACTAAGGGAGGTGCACTCTCGGTCTGCTTTTCCGCGTAACTGATTTAGCAACTCATCTTCGGCTTTTCGGAGTCCTCTGGACAACCCATATTCTAAAACCCATGGGACCCGCATGACACCGCATTTGTCAATGCCAGCTGTGAATGAGTCCTCACACTTTGACTGTTGCCATTGTCCTTCGTTCTAGTTAGCTGCGAGTATTTGCGTACCAGTATTCTGCAGGCTTCATTTAGATTTCATGTGAGTTTGGTCTTTCACTAGCTGGGGATAACAAACGCATGGACCACAGTCAGATCAATACGGTCATCGATTGAGGTGTCCACTGACAGCCAAGCGACTTGAAAACGCCTTGCCTTGTGGTTAACTCCTTAGCCCAAGTCTTTGGCTGCACGATGCTTACCATGTGTTCAGTTTGATCGGACTGCGTAATTGCTTGTGGTTGCGGGTCTAGACTCTTCGCCGCCAGTTTTTACTTGTATCTAGTCATCTGTCAATATATCCATTTCTTCAAATTATCTGCCATCGTTGTAGCAGCTGAAAGACATTGAGTGATTACTCTTTCAGGAAGGACATCTGCTAAACATAGCAGATGCCAAACACAGCCGTGAGACGATGGAGACGAGGAAAATCTGGGAGATCACTGAGGCGGGTTATGCCCAACTATATCGTGCGGCGGAATCGCAGTTTTGAGGTTTGAACGGGTGATATAGACGTAGTTGGTGAGCAGCAGCCGTCGCAAGTTATACATGTTGGTGCTCTGAGTGACAAGTCGAGGAGCTACCTCGGAGGATGGATAAACAAGGTAAGGAGAGTAAATGTCTGGTTGTGAGTGTGAAAATGCGGCAGGCGAACAAGGAATCAAATCCATGAAAAATTTGGCACTGAGGAGGACAAAACAGCCGTCAGCTACAGCAAGAACTCATGGGAAAGAAGCAGGAGAGAAATGTAACAGGAACGAAAGAAAGCTTTTGAAGTTTTTTCATGATCTTAAGAAAGGGCTCGGATATGGGGCACATATGATTGGCTGCTATTGGAGCGATTACAGTGAGCGGTGTGCCCATGTTGCCTGTGATTGCTGTAGGCGTAGAATATGCGTCAGGGAATCCAGGTGTCTGCAGACTTGGCCACACTAACCTAAAAGCCACTTTTATTCGTTGAAGCGAGAGTCCAAAGTCGTAAGTTTGCCAAATCTAAACAGTGGCAGACAGAATTTGTAGGACAGCCTTTAACGTATCGGTGGGAGAACAACAAAATCAAAATCAGCTGACCATAAAATTTCCTTAGTCGACGTTTGGCACGTGTACGTGAAAATTGAGAAGACAAATACTGACAAAAATTTATCAGCTGGCGCCATCGCAATGTTCGCTAGTCGAAAATCAGCCGCTGAACTGAGTAGACCATTGGTTTAAGATCAGACATTGACAAATTTCAGTTTCTGCTAAGGCCGGGCGCGATCTCGTAGGTGGACAGGATCTGGAGTATGAGAATTGGTTCAAAGATGGCGTCAGATAATTTTGTCGACTGGAAACCAGGACGCCACATCACGTGTGCCTCCTAAGTTTTTTATTTTGTTGCCTTCAAATGTCATCGTTCAGGTCCAAGCTCTAATGCTTATTCAGAACAGCCGCGCCAGCGGGCAGAATCGTGGGTGTTGCGTTGTATTCGATTGTTCTGGAGTGTCATAATTTTGATTCTGTGGCGGGTTCTGTCTAGGACAACAAAGCACACGCCATCGTCGATAAATAACGTTAAGAATGACTTGTGAGCATGACACGAGAATAGGAGCGCTTCACGCACTTAAAATAGGTGGCCCTGTGATAAATTTCGGGAAGGGTAACAATTCCCATGGCATAAAGCCTAACCAAAAACTTAACTGTAGCCTTCATCTTAATCCTAGCCCTATCCTAGACCTACACCCTGCAGTTAATACGAGCCCTAACCTCAAACCATAATATAATCCGGACACTAACCCCAACTCTGGCCTTAGCCCATAACCCTCAGCTTAATCCTATACCTTTATTCCTCCGGACTTTGACGCAAAAGCCAAATGTATTATGGGCAGTTGCTGTTTCCCTATCCTGTTTAGGCGGCTAAAAAGGTGATCCTCACCAACAGAACTGCCATTTATATAGAGTCTTTTTAACTCCCTCAACGTATTTGTCCTCTTCTTATTAGCCCATAGACTTACTGACATTGATGGATGAGGAGGTAAACCAAATGACCTTGACAATTGCGGGCCCAGTTGTCACTTGGAAAGACAAAAAACTTTGAATATCTTTCTAACCAGTGAGAGTAGAATATGCTAATAATCACATATCCATGCCAACTTCTGTCTGCTAAGAAGTCATACTCAAATATTTAGACTGTCAAATCACAAACTTCGTCATGATTGTTTGTCGAATGAAACCATTTACCGCCCACCACTCGGAGTACACTATTTAGCGCCAGCTGTTGTGACTGTCGAGAAAGCCACATCACCCTCAAGAGAACTTTCTACCTTTGTATCATTTTACGCTGGGTTTTATAACCAACTAGCCTACTGAGGCCTTCTTCCTGTCAATCACACTGAACCCATATACAGACGTGAGTGCTAGAGAATTTAAGTACATGCTTATAATGCTCTTTTATAGCTGGAGCTGGACCTTGTCTCCGACGATACCGTAGAGGTGTATTCCGGTGAATGGCTGTCCGACACTAGACACGGGTTTGGTGTCTGTGAACGTACTGATGGCCTCTCTTATTGTGGACAGTGGTTCAAGAACCAGCGTCATGGCCTTGGACAAACCCGCTTCCAAGACGGAACCTTTGAACAGGGTCGCTATCATAACGGCAAGCTAGTATTTCTGGCCTTGCCAATTGGAAGTAAACCCCATCTAGCCCTCTACAACTACCACATGATGCGGGAAATCCAGTTGGTTCTAGAGAGGGCGCGGGCCGCAAGCGAGGCTGCTCACAAGAAAGCCATCGAGGCCAGAGAACAGTGAGTGCTAAAAACTATCATGTATGTTTTCGCCTTTAAAATGGTCATGCCTGCTTCAATAAACTGCACGTCCTTCGAACCCACCACGATACCGACTGCCGGGGAAATCTTAGGGTGGCGTGGAAATCCCGAAATATGATATGGATGTAATCAGTTCTCTAATATTTCGCATTCTAATACTGACATGCGAACATCAGTGATTTCGCATAGTAGATTCACATGCATAGCTGCTGCTTTCTAGTCATGAGATAGCAGATAAATTCTTAATAATTTGGTTATCACCTTGACAGGCAAAAGCAAACGCTATATTGTGCAGCTGCCGAAACATAGATGAGGGGGCTAAAGCGCAAGTTGCCCTTCATTTTTCTAGGACTAATTTCTTGAAGTTTTACGTCACCACTCAAGAGATTAGCAAGTGGGGTTATTGAAAGCATGTTGATTAAAATTCCGTTCAAAAAATTAGGTAATTCTTCATGGAACTAGCAATTATAACCTGTCACCTTTAGTCCTTTAAATGATTTTTTCATCCATTATGAAACCCGGAAGAGCTGTGCCAAGGTAGCAGCCCCCACCGACAGTTCTGAAGGCTGGTTGACAATCACAGAAAGAAACCCTCCATGCTCATAAATTGTTTCGTGAGAATAAAAGATGCTTCGCACTTTTGGGACCAAGTTGACTTCTATCCGCCATAATAATGTGTTAATAGATAGTGAGTCAGAGAGAGAGGGTATTGGGATAGCTTTTATTGGATGATTTAGCATTTCTCAATAGAACTTAGTTGCTGTTTATCTTCAGGGGCTAGCGAAGGTAGGGCTACTATTCAGTCAACCCGCAAGCTGTCTAAATCCTGAACCAGGTGTTTAGGATACTAAAGCTGATGCATATTTAGACAGAGAGGCCCGTTTCAGCATGCAACACCGGCATGACCGAAAAGGAACGCCAGCACCTCCAAAGGGCTGAGCTACAGACTCTTCCTTAGATAAAAACTTTCGCATTGAACCATGGCACTCTGAGTTCACCCATTTTCCCTCTCATTTTACAGAGTGAGTAGTACGATCTTGGACTACGTGGAGAAGGCAAAGGCCGCAGCAGCCACAGCGAGCGAATATTCCCTGGAGGCGCGGGAGCTTGTTCGGGAAATGTATCCAGACTTTGAGCAGCCAGGCAAGTTGTTCCCTACGAGCACACATTTGCAGGCAGATAAGACCAAATGTCAACTGCAGAAAACCATTGTTTCATCCTTCTTGTGCTATTTTCCAATAGCTGAATACTCTGACCGATACAATCAGAGACCGACCTCATGCAAGGCTAACCAAAATTTTACAACGTCTTTTCACCAGGTACCTCTGAGTAGATACATATTTTTAGCAAATAGTGGTTGTGATTATAGGGCGGAAAAAGGCTAGAAAACCTTTAGGCTACTTTAACCAGCGGTAAGGGCAGAACGTGGAGATACGTTGCGGCCTCAATTTTTCCACGCCATGACTACCTCCTGTTAAGAAGGTTCGTAAAACCAGATAGACGGTAGGCAAATTAATGTGGCGGTTAACTGAACAGTCGATAGAAGTCCAGACCTCATTTACCTGCCTTGACAGGTGATTATCGCCTCGACCCAAAATTTCAACAGCGTCCAAGGTGAAGGTGTGCCCCATCTACTCGGCACGGATTGCTGCCTCTGCCGTTTGGCCCAAAATCAGTCGCGTTAAAATAAATAAACTGAAGCACAAGCTGCGAGACCAAGGTTCCTCAACTGCCAGCGGCTAAAGCACGTTTCTAAAGAAACGGAGGGAAAGCTTACTCTTTGAAACAACGTATCAAGTCCTAACAGAAAGTATCTCTGCAAATTTCCCTTAGCGTCAGTTTTGTAGTGTAACATACTGTCTCTGTGGAGAAAGAAATGGCATATATTATACTCCCTCTTCATTAGGCTGTCCTCAACAATGAGAGTATATGGAATATTTGAGAGAACATTTACTAAAGAAAGGATGTTCGCGTCTGCCAAAGAGTGAGCGTTTAAGGTTGCCTTATAGCACGAGGTGAATACTCCAGTTTATCTTACCTTTATCGGTGACAGAGCGCGATCACAGGCAGGTTTTAATAACTTTTGGAATATAGAGCAAATGGTACATATATTATAGAGACGTGATCTCAAGTTTTTGGTTAATTTCCTTAAAGGATGTCAGCGTGTCATAGTTCATTATGTAAAAGGTTGCTGCTCTTCTGGGCATTCATTTGTATGCATAAATAAATTTTGACTTTCATTTCAAACTATCGCGGCCTTCTTGTATGAAGTGGAATCTACTGACGAAAAAGGTTGTCATAAATGGTTTACATAAAGAAGGGACTAAACTCATTGACAAACTATTCCAAACTAATCTTTTCATAGTTTCACACGGCCGCAATATCTCAAGTGCATTGAATCGAAGGAAGGCATGGGTCCTGATTCAAACTTATATTTACGCTATTTGTCTTCGCGCCGTTCAGGTTCACATATTGTATCCAGCCCTTCTGAATATCCCCTATAAACCTGAATAGGGGTGAAACTACTTCATCGTCCTTACACTCAGTAATCTTGCGCCGTCTGTCCAACAAAACCAACAGATATCTAGTCTGGGAAGCAAAATGTTTACGCTGCAATCAAAGCAAGGATTATCATAGAGTCTGGTGGCCCCCGAGAGATTTCACAAGAAATGACCTTTGTCGAGTTCATGCCTGGCTGTGCAGCCATTTGTTTCCTATCCGCCATACTCCGGTTCCATTTTTGTGGATAACAAAATGTTTTGGGGACTTTGAAGATACTTCATATTACCCTAGGATATAGAAGTAGACTGGACTGTCATTTAGAATGTCAGGACAGGCTGGTATCTTTCAAGTCTCATGCTAAATTTGTTTTCAAGCCACAGGATTTGACGATTTCAAATAGTTCCTCTCTGAATCGTGTTGTGGCTGACAAGTATACACAGTTTTACGTGTAACTTTTTGAACAAAAGTGGTTTTGAGACATTGCAATTTTGACAGAAATACCTGCTGATGTCTGTTCGCCTTAAATAACGTCGGATGTTCTGAGCTCGAATAAACGCCTAGTGCTCGTGTCGGTCAGAGTAGGTGTCATATACCGTTGATGTTTTAGGGTAGCAAGACCACTCGCTAGCCTGGAGACTGCGTCGTAAGCTTGCCGCACAAAATTCTCCATTTATATTATGATAGTAATATTCGTTTTCTGAGTATCTGAAGGTGTACTTAAGAATTAATAGTCTGGTAGAGAACGATGATTTGTCATTTGCGCAAATCTTTCCTCTCACCTTCTGTGAGCCTCCAGCATGTTAGACAGTAGAATGAACAATTTTCGCAGCGGCCTTTCCAGTGATTTTTTTATAACTTTTTTCAGCAGTTTCAAAAACTCAAACTAAATTTGAATTCGTCCGTCCAGTACTCTACTTCATTATGTGGCAAGCTATAGACAACATTCTATCGGCCATTCAATTACTACTTTCGTTGCGCAAAATGTATCAAAAATACCCACTTTAGCTTCTGTTTTTAGGATATAACCCAGTTAACCGACATCTAATTGTTTATAACGGTCCCAAAAATTTGTCGCAGTTTTTAAGCACTAGAGTACATGTAAATGCGTTAGACGTTAACAGTCTTCTTCTCTATTTGATATCTCGTGGGCCGAACGTCGTTGCAAATATTCGGACAACAACCGATGTGTCTATCGCGGCAGCTGAAGTTACAGGAGAGGCCCTATAGTAGGGGATGAAATAAGATACCAATTGGGAGAATTTTTATTCCGTACAGAACTATTAAAGAAAAGGTTGGGAGAAATTGGCAGCCAGACGAGAGCACGTCCAAAGCCGCGAGAAGAGTCGTCAAAGTTGCTTCAACGACGGCGTCGGAGTTGGCCTTGAAGATGATTGGTCGGTTTGGCAGCCGTGATCGGCCAATAACCAGACTGCCACTGGTGCGCACGTGCAGGTAACCTCGAGAAGTGCAGCGTTGCAACAGGCGGCCGGAGTAGGACCACTACATATCCACCTGTGAACTCTGAGCATGTAAATTCTTAAACACTCCAGACTTCGTAATTCCGCTGTCCTGTAAAATAGCACGTCTGGCGAGACCACTACTGCTCAGATGCTGCAGCTCACCGTTAGCATTTAGTGCGCGCTGTATGTCAATTATTCATTTCGGGTTTAAAGTTGATTTATTCGTGGTTGATGCCACTCCTAGGTTCGAAAATCTGTCGGCTGCAGCACAGAGGCGTGATTAAATCCATTTATTTTACTATGGGGGGTTATTGTCCATGGCATACGCAGCTGCGACAGGTCATCCGCAAGCATATACCAGGTCACATTTTCGATCCACTGCAATTTTGCTCATGGAAAAACAATTTTCGGGGCAGTTTGCGTCTTCCTAATTTCTGGCTGTATGATTGACCCGCAAGGACAAAGAAACCTGCTTTTGGAACAAAAACAGACAAAACTACTGGTATCTTCACAGGACTATCAATCCTGCGTCCCAAAATATTTTGGCATACCCTAGACAACTAACTGGTTTAGGTACCTCGAAAGGACGGGCTAATAAGTCTTCTCTTCGCCTAGGTGTAAAGTATCTGGAAGATATTGTAAGAATGATGCGGGTCAGTCGGCGCGGAAGCCCTACCTTCGAAGCGGCTCTACAGTCCGCGAAAGACGTGATTGCAGGCGTGATCCGCGGTCTCACGCGCACAGGCGATGAGGATTCGGAGGAGGAGGAAATGCAGCCACAGGAAGACCTCACCCTGCCACCAAAGTTCAGCTTCCAGGTCAATGCTGGTCAAAAGAATGACAAGAAGCCCATCTCTCGGGCGGGCTCCCTGAGAGAACAAAGACGGGCACGCCTGGCGAAGATGCAAGAGCAACAGAAGAAGCTCCAACGCCTGCAACAGCAAAGGCTCCTAAAAGAACAAAAACGACAGATGCAAGGAGAGGTAAGCGGTTCTACAGACCCCATTAATTTGTAATGTTTGGCCGTTTTGTCGAACGGAACAATTTTGTGCCATCCGCCTGTGGTCAATCAAATATGATTATCAAATTAACTTACATTCCAGTTTTTCTATCGTACTCCTCCACCATCAGTGTGTTCACGTTCCTGGACCATCAAGATGACGTGACCACTGCTATGGTTATGCCATAAGCCCTTGAGTCACGCAACAATATCATGTTCCCTTAAGGTTTTTGTTGAAGGTTAGGCCGACTCTCTTCCAGCAACAAGTTCATTTAAATAAGTTTGAATTCATACAAACAATTCACTTTTGTCATCCAAACGCTCGCATAACATTGTGTATCAGGTTGTAACACAACCTTTGCATATTTATGTACTGAAATTGTTAATTATAGAGAAGAAGTAGTTGCAATCGCTGGGACAAGTGCATTATTCGCCTGACGTTTCGGATTCCAACTTGAACCCATAATCAGCGACAGTATCAGATACGAGTAATTCGTACACAGGGAGTTGTAGTATTTATAGAATGCCATCGCCATGCTACGGCACGCCTTCGGCAATTAACGGCTCCCACTTCAGCGATGAAGACTGCACTCTGGGGCGTTAATTGTTTGATGGTCGACATGCAGGTCCTTATCCGCTGAAATTTCGTCAACCGTGTTGGAGGGTGGCGTGATGATCGCTCGGCTATCTGGCTCAACGGTACTGGCGTTGGAAAATGTGTTCGCCTGAGCGCTCCCCGAGTGGCCGATTGCTCTGGCCAAACTGGGTTTCAACACCGAATATGGGTTGGGTAAGTCATTGCACTTTTCCAACGCCAGTGCCGGTGAGTTAGATGGCCCAGCAATCATCACGCCACCGACGAAATTTCAGCAGATAACGACCCGCATGCGGGCCATCAAACAATTAACGCCCCAGAGCTCAGTCGTCATCGCTGAAGGAGGAGGAATTAATTGCCATAGGCGTGCCGTATCATAGCGACGGCATAACGACGCCCTGTGTACGAATTACCCGTATCTGATATTGTCGCTGATTATGGGTTCGAGTTGGAATCCGAAATGTCAGGCGAATAAAGCTCTTGTCCCAGCGATCGCATCTAATTCTTCTCTAGTACTTCCTGGGACTCGCATTTTTGCTTCAATCGGAAATTGTTAATCATAGGCTGCAGTCATGTTCTCGTATCAGCTTCGATGCCCGTGCAGTAAAGACAATGATAAAACCGGTAAGATTTGGGTGACCTTTTTAATCTCCCCCTGGTTATTCCTCACGAACGCGACAAGTGATAGGTACAGTACAAATGGATGTGTCAAGGTTCGGGTTGTTGTTATAATTTCAGGTCCACAGTGGTTCTCGATTTGTCTTAGTAATCGCCTCTGCTATTACTATTGTATCTGCGGTGGGCCGGGGGGGAGGGTGCGAATGTATGACCTACATACTGGGTGCAGGCAGCCCGTACCTTCACGAGTTCAGGTTTCTTGCATTGTGCAGGAGCGATTGCGGCATTGGGTGATCTAGAGGACAGCCTGTCCAGGACACAAGCGACCGCTTAGACAGTGCGGACACATTTCAGCCCAAATAACATCGGCTTTAACTGGACAACCAGGTAGTATACAAACTAGGCTAACGGTTGACAGTACGCAGGACAAATCGTGCATTCCTTCTAGTACATGATTTGATTAATATGATTACTACGTCAATTCAAAAGAGATATAGCCTGGATAATCAGCATCTTCTCTCGAGTGAGGGTAACTGAAAGATGTTCAAAGTCAATTTGATATCATGCTTAAATTAGCACACTTTATGCTCCATCGTAATTTATCAGTGATATTATATAGTAAAAAGTACTTGACTCACCAAATCATTGTTCGATAGACTTTCACATACCAAACCTTACTTGAGTGAAGGTTCAACGTCAATTTAGCAAACGTAAATGAAAACTGCGCGACTAGCATGCATTGGTTTCGGTGATCTTAATACAGGCACGAGTTCAATCAAATGACTTGTATGCGCCAGAATATGACATTTTGATTCCACCAGTTAATGACAGCAAATGAGCTACAAATGCTTACGCCACTATCCATATTTCTGTAAAACGTGTAAACTTCCAATATCTAAAAGGGAACGTACACACAGAAGTCATTTATTTTACGCATTTTGGGACATCACTATATCACAAACGTTATGCTTGCCTTTATATATCCCTGCAGATTCAAGCATCAGGTGCTTAAATTATGTCATTACAAGAATGAACTAACACGGCTGTCCGAAGTGTCTCATTCAAGGAAGACTATGGTCTATGCCTCCCTCGTTTTTGCCAGCTGTGCTTCTTGATTATATCGATTATTAACATATTGTACTATATTTATGTCCTATGCTAAGATAATTCGTTTGCCTAAGATAAGATATTTTTAGCAAACAGTTCACAACCTCGGAGCCGACTAACTGTCAGTCTTTTAGTTCAGATCTAATCAATTTAAGTTTCTGGCAAATTTTCCTCCATCTTTTACTGCATTCATGGAACACAAGCCGAATTCGATGCTAATAAGGCATGTGATTAATTTGAGGGTTTTTTAACAGAGACTTCTAGAACTATTCGTCCTCCACTGATGATGATAATGACGACAACGACCATTCTCATCACCACCAGTAGCATAATCGAACAAGCAAAGATACAAGTCCCACGAAGTAATTGAGAAGTTGA
Source organism: Schistocephalus solidus (assembly GCA_017591395.1). Classification (NCBI taxonomy): domain Eukaryota; kingdom Metazoa; phylum Platyhelminthes; class Cestoda; order Diphyllobothriidea; family Diphyllobothriidae; genus Schistocephalus; species Schistocephalus solidus. Next base: position 65,746 of record WEDG01003128.1, read on the forward strand.
CGCGATCGGTTGGAAAAGTACTTTATTCGCCTGACGTCTCAGATTCATGCTCTAACCCATCTTCAGAGACAGAAACACAACCGAGAAAATCCGGAACGTCAGGCAAATAAAGTTCTTGTCCCAGCAATCGCGTCAACTTATTCTCGATGACGACAAACGGCGCACACGCAGATGTCATCATGTTTTTTCTGTGACATGCATTATACAGGTGAAGTCAGTGGCAAGATGTCATACCCGTATGAAGTTAAAAATAAATTCTGGCAAGCCTATTTTGTTGACAACTGGGTTGGCGACCGTCCGGTAAGCTGAATGCTATCACGTCAGGTGTTTAGTGCCCCTAGGACAACCATACTGCCTCTTTTCCTCTCATTTTCCTGCACGGAAGTATACACCGTCACCGGCGGATGACAGGACTCAGCCAGACGGCCAGTCGTCGACTAACTCTGATTGGATTCTGTCGGATCGGGAGGCACCAAAGACTGCTACGCCGCAGCACGACAGTTCCGCAGGCGGGAACATTTACCTCCGGGTTCCCGACCCTTACTTTATGTCAGGGCAGAACGACAGGTTTGATGAGGATGAGGACGATGAAAACTCCGAAGGTTCTTCCTACGTTGATCTCCCAAATAGTAAGCACATTGTTTCTGTTCTGCCCCACGAAAATGCTAGTACTGCTCCTTTTTATAACAGCACTAAGACGAAGACGACGATGTTGGTGTAGTCTGATCTCTCTCTCTCTCCCTCTCTCTCACACACATACACCAACAACATCGATGCTGTTAAAGCTTAAGTGGATTAAGGGATGAGATACCTGTTCTAAATTATTACGCAGTTAGTAGGTGCCTTCAGCAGGCAACCGTTACTTTCGAACATTTTGATTGGCATGATTATGGAGAAGAACGAGAGAGGGGCAAGAACCGGATGCAATGTTGGCTAACAAACGTCTGAAAAGCAAATCTAGAATTGATTTAAACACCAGAAATTTTATAAAATTCGTACTTTAAATGACATTTCATGACCCTTCGAGTTTTTGTTTTATACCCTCTGCTTCTGCAAGTTTCCAGTACCTCAGTTTGATAGAAAACAATCTACGAAAATCTCTCCTTAATTCGGACTCACACCTGACTGGTAAACTAGTCTTTACGAAAGCACATCTTGATTTAGTTGCAACTCATAGATTTTGGTGCGCATACGAAGCAATTTTTTGTTCAAGACAATTCGAACCTGTTAGAGGTGTCCAAGATAAAAACAGCGGTCTGATTCTACTTAAGAGATACCTAGGGTACGGTATCAAAGGCTTACAGTATGTCATCTATCTAATTCAGTACCAAAATTTACGAAAGATTAATAATCACTCGCAAACCAGCACCAACGAATGTATCAAAGTTTTGAACTAACAATGAACAACTTTTTATCGGACGCAAAACTTAAAGGAAATATGAAAAGTAATTCAACTTTGTTAAGAAGCACCAAGCGTTTTAAGAAAAGCAGCAAGTTTTGCAAACTTGAAAACTCATTGTAACTGTGACTAATGAATGTAAATAAAATCGTCAGGCGAAATCGTAAACACGATTTTGTGTATAGTAAGAGAAACTTTCTTTCGGCACACTTCTTTATAGGTATTTCTGGTATTGGATTACAATGGGCTTCAGATTGTCTTCGAAATACCGGGGGATACTTTACGCTTTTCACTGTTTTCAATCGATTGACGATACATATATATTATGTCCTGTGTTCATAAAAACTTCCAAAATAAGATAACTCTTAAAAGCATTTAAAAAAGAAGTGATTTTGACATTCTTTTACATGCTGATAACCACATGGGTCATATTTATAGACTCATTATTAAATGAAAGCTCATTGCCCAGAAAAATGAACGTCCACTGAATTAATATGCCTAACATCAATTAAAAAACATTCTACAATAAGTCAGATCTTTGAAAAGCCGTTAAATTTGATATTTAGCTGACGAATGTTTGCTTTAAGTCAAAATTACAATGAAGTTTGACCGGTATTTTGACTTCTCTGAAAATTAAAGACCTCTGTTAAGCTTTATATTGGAGCGTTTATGCTATATTCGCTTACAGCGTGGGAGATTATAAACTGAGCCTCAACAAGTCAAAATAACATGACCAAATTTATGTTTATCTGCCTACTCAAATTTATATCCTAAATGATTTCGACATTGCATGAGTTCGGTTATCTACTGCATGTTTTGGAGGTGAACTGATACTTATATTTGTAAGGAAACCCATTTGGTAGCCTTTCATTGCTATCCGAATAAGACGTTTTAGTGTTTTTATTCGTGAAAATTCATTTCTACACTCTCACAGAAGCACAATGGTGTTACTTAAGTCCATCAAAATATAATACAACTAATACAAAGTGAAAATTGACTGAAGCGGCCACATACAAAAGTAAGGAGTGAACTAAGAGGAATCGCATCGGAAGTCGAATATGGTAAGTTATTGGTTATACAGAAGCCTTTGTAAAAACCAACCATGGGTATTATTATACATCGTGTGTGACTTGCGACCCACAGATTTAACCCGACATCGAAATGTCACTAACTTGTCCATGGCATAAATAATGGAAGGAAGCAATGTACTACGTGTAATTTACTTAGCTCTCCAGATACTCAGTTTTTGCTTTCTCCTGTTCCAGTGGCTGAGGTGAGGAATCAGTACGAGATTCCAGCCTTCCCCTTGATCAAATTGCTGGCGAACCCCACCCTTCTCAGTAACCACTTCGACTACTACGCATCTAATGAGTCTCCTGCACCACCAGTGGACAGTAAAGTCTCCCATCAGCAGAAACAGCCTCCGCAAACCTCCGAAATATCTACCCGCATCGAGGAGCCCGGAATGCAACGTGGTGGTGTGGATCATACCGCGGCCCCGCTGCTGGAGGCCGTAACGGCGTTAGAGCCTCCTAATGAGGGTTTCATTTTTTCCTTCCGAGTTCCGCAGTGGTCGTGGTCAAAAAAGGTATTCCACTGTAGATGTGTGTGTGTGTGTGTGTGTGTGTGTGTGTTGAAGCGCATAAAACCATGCAGATGGTTGACAAGAACCACTTCATTTCCCAAATTCACTTTAATATAGAGTGGGTGAATTTACTCTAGGGCGTAAAAACGTGCGGAACAGAGAGCCTACGGCCGAAATAAAGACGCTGGCCGATCACACCATCGTCAGCCTATTAGCCGGAGCCTTAAGCCTCAGGCTGCAATTCGACCACAAAGACAATTCTAAAAGCTCAGCAGGTAAGTCAGCAAACACATGTATTCGGTAATTCATCGTCAGGCCTATAAGTTACATACATAATGAAAATATGGGAGGTAGATAGGGTTATAAGTTTCTTATAGTTAACAATCCTCGTTACCACGCCATCCGCATGGCGAGCTGGGCACGTTGTCTTCTTTAGGACTGGGAGTGGGGGAGGTAATGTAGGTTATAAACAATGTTCGTAGGTCGAGTACGGAAGCGAACATCACTGTTAAGTACGCAGAGTGAATAACTGTCGTCGGGGAGTGGGGTCTGAGTGTAATCAGCACCAGAAGTCGGCGTCGGGTATGGAAAAGAGAACGCCTGTAGTAGCGTCTTCTTACAGTGCAGTATTGAATTCGCTAGCCGTATGGCTACTGCCTCGGACGTTTCTAGCGCGCGCTGGTGTAGGCTTTTAGGGTAGTCGGCTGGTTTCCGGGACTGGTTCGGTGATTTGTATCGACTAGATGTGCAAGAATATAATTCTAAATTTGTCTGCTTTAACTTTTACCTAGCCAGGCAGGTATGTAGTATCGTACACTTCTTTCAGGCGCCTCGTTGCAGGCCAATGTACCCTGCTTAACAAGAGCAATAGGTAAATAGAAATCGATTTGGCTCTCAAAGGGCGTCGGTTTTTACCTTCCAAGCGTAGAAGGGGAGAGTTCATGAAGGATACGCGTAATTTCGCCGCGGTTAAAGCGCACAGGGTCGTTATCTGCAGACATCGTCTTAATACTTCGCTTGTTGCATCTCCTAACAAAACAAACAGCAAACGGCTAACGACAGAATCACAACCTTCGGTGACGGGAGCTAAAAGCGTGATAGGCTGGAGGTAAATGAATATACGTTACATAGAATACCCACAAGGGGTTCATGAACCGCAATGCTACTGACCTGCATTGTTTGCGGTCGTCTTCATTGCTTGCAAAGTCGTGGTGCACGCTTTCCGCGCTGTGGTGAAAAGCTGCTAGGTAAATATCGCTTTTTTTAGAAAAAAACATTTGGTATTATGTACACATGCGTGTTAGAACAGTCCGTGAGTGAGCTCATATAACAATTCGATGTATGGGTATTTTCTCACATATTTATTTCTCAAATATTAACTATGACAGTGTGACATTGAAGTGAAAATGTCTATTCAATACAGGATCATAGTCACACGGAACGTAGGAGCAAGTTGAGCTAGAGGTTGGATGCGCTGTGTCAGTCACACCGATGTCAAGGACGATAGAAAGTTACAAACGGTACGGTGGACTTGGGGTATCCCCTATACGCCTTATAAAGCGCTATCTAATGATCGTAGAATAAAGCTGCAAAACGAGTGAAAAAAGTCGAATAATCCACTGCACTGTACAATAGGAATTCACAGAACATCAAACGAAGTCTCTAAAGTAGTAGTGAAGAGTCACTGTTACTTAGGTTGGATGGAGAATGAAAACCTAGTAACTTTCATCTTACTGCGTTCAAAGACAACGTAGGCATGGACAAAAAGATAAGAGCATGAAAAGGTCACAAAGTTTCAAAAACCAACAGTATGTGGCCATTGACATTGTTAAGAAAGTATTCCAAAAAATTTTAACCACTAACTAAGAAATTCCGATGGGTGAGTAATGACCCCCATTTCTGTGGGTCCAAAAACTCCCATTTGAAATCGGGTTCTCACAACTGAAATGCAAGTTAAACCAAACTGTTTACTCTTAATCAAGATTTGATTTTTCTCATTTTGCTATATCAACCCGTTTTTTCTGTTTGAAGGACCAGGGTATGATCGTGAAAGACAGTATCACAGTTTTTTCTGTGCAAACTGCGTTATTTTGTTAACACTTAGTCCATTCGAATTGCTCAAACATGAGCAGGCTTTGGTTGCGGAATGTCAGAGCGTTTAGCTAACTATTCGACTGTCTACAGTTATCAAACTTATTAAAATAAGAATATCCATTTAAAAGGAATATTTAAAGAGGATAATTTAAGTGGCCCTCGTAATTATGTTTTTTCGAGCATCATAATCATCTAAAGATCTTGAGCTTATAGAACAAAAAGCATATAATGGTGCTTTTTAGAGTAAACTGGATATAATCGTCGTCCTGCTTCCTTGGTGACCGATTTGCTCCTCCTTTCATAATTTTAGCATAGCTCTATAATTACTAACCAGCCAGAGCGTGACCTGGCTGATATTGAAAATATTAGCTGAGGTTGCATGCGACGGACCCTTGGCGGTCAATTTCCACTTGTGCTCAAACTCAACGCCCTAGATGAAGTGCTTTGACATCTTGATTGGACGGTGTTACACAAAAAAGTGACAGTATCACAGGTACGCCGTGAAAATTCGCTGGATGATAAAAATACTCTCAAATACTTTCCTTAATGATTCTTGCGGCAGAAAATAACAAATTTTGCAAACGTATTTTCTCGGTCTAAAATTGTTTCTTGTTTCCTAAAAACCATGTGATATGTCATACCTACCATCGGCTGATTTTCATCGATATAGATCAGGTATTCCAGTTCCAGAAGGGATTTAGTTGAAACCTTTCTTACTTATATTAATGTTATTTATAGCACAACGCGCACAAACAATCGGTTTTGAACTGTGATATTAAATAGCATGCGAAATTACTTGAATACCCGGAAATGGCCAATTTCATCCAAACCTGGCAGATATGAAATGGACTCTTCTTAAGTAGAAGGCTTTTTGTGCCTCAACTCAGTTTAACGAACATAAATAACCACAGCAACGGTATACCGGACTACTTAGTCGAATCTCAATCCTGAACTTTCGGGAGTAAGATCATTTCCTGTACTTGTGACTCTCGCGACTGTTCGATAAGTAAGCTAAATCGGGTTTCTAGTTTCATGCATTTGCGATGACAGGCCCAATACAGCAAGTAAATCAGAAGTATTTATTTATTTAGTATTATTTAGTAAAATGACAGCTCAAATACTAGTTAGGAACCCAGACACGCATGTGTCGCCGATCTTGTTCCGCTGCATGCTGCAGCTCCGAGAGGTTCAGCTAATCAGTGGGTCCCTGTTGGGAATGTCCGCATGCCCCTGAAAATTCGGTCTCGCAGAAAAGCACGTGTACATGTTTGCCACGTGGCATGCTATGAACATGCGCCCGACAGCGTCCCACATTGACTTTGGCCGCCGTGCCCTGATGAGAGTTGACTGGTCCATGCTTACGATAAGTTGCTCGGCTCTCCTAGAACTTTCTCTACAAGCGAACTTGGACAACAGTGGAGCAAACATACGCTTCGTGTGCATTCTTAAGTACCAGACAGTGTCATAACAGCCCCCCAACGTTCACCATGTGCTTTCCGGTCAACGAACTCCAGTTTCCGTCCGGTTTTTTGAATTTCCAAGAAAAACAATGAGTGAGCTTGGAGTAAGGCCTTCGAAACAAGTCCTTCTAGGCTCTTCCGAAAGTTGAAATTAATATCTGAGCTGAAATCCATTAGCTACTGCGGAATAACCACGCAATATTCACAAGCTACAACCTGTAGCTTTCATTTTCCTCGTTAGAATAAGAAGAAGAAAAGAAGACATGATCACCGGAAAAATAAGTTTATTGGCCTGTTGTTCCAGCGATCGAATCTTCTTCTTCTGAACTGCTTCATGGAGCTCCACTGTTGGCTCTATAGGCATTTTTCGCTCTATTGTCTGCGGTGAGAAACAAATTCACTAATACAAACTGTGTTACTTCTGAGCATTCTTCTGTTTCCGCTTAAGACATTTGAGGAGACAAAATCACAGGACCGACAAGAACAACAACAAACGCATCTTACTGTGGATCCGCCCGAAGCAGCGCAAAAAACTTCCCGTTTCTCTATCTCCTCTTGGACTCAGCTTCTGCCAGGCAAGCGGCCAAATACGGACGTTCAAGAGATGTCCTCAATGGCTCTATGTCGTGAAAACACCGCTGACAGCAGCACGTTACATCAAGGCTCGGATCTTTTGGTGAGTTTTGTTCCTTAACCAAATCCCACTAACACATACCTTACACCATAACCATCCACATAAAAAGGATACGATAAGATACGAAAATAGATGTCTATATAGTGACGGGGCTGAAAAAACGGACGAAGACAATTGGTACCTAAGACGACTGTGAAAACGTTGGAAGATGTCAGGAGTCTTCGCAATGTTTGATGTGATTATTAACTAAGAAGTTTAAATACATGAAACTGCTATAATACTCATCTGAGACAACAATACCGAATTAGCTTCTGCGCGGTAGCTCGTTACCAGCTGACTGCGCAACTGTCCGGCGCCTGCGTAGGTTCCACCGACAGCATAATATTAAAGTAGTGTGTATACTTCCATTTATTTCTGATATTCCATTAAGTGGAAACCCGGTTAGGAAAAAGCAAGCCAAGAACGCATTTCAAATAATTCATTTGCAGAAAATTATATTTTTTAATCTTTATCGAATCGCATCCATGCACCAGAGGTGAACACCTAATTAAGATGCAATTGAAAAATTCGGTGAATTTTCAAGACTTTATCCGCGTTGCCTATCGTTCTATGGTTTACAAACAATACACAATATGCAATCCAGCAGACTGAAGTCTGTAAATGTATCAAGAAGCAGTCCATCGTGAGGGCAAGCAGTCGGGTGATTCGGCTTTGTTATTTATACACTAAAAGGAGGGGCCAAAGTAACAGTGTCATACTATATAAATGTGCAAATATTTTAGTTCACCTAACCCGAAAATTGCTGGATGCTGCCAGTTCGTGTGTGGCATACGTAGACGAGTTGTTTCCTATTTGTTATTCACTCCATCCACGGCCGTCTGCGATCATCCCGACTCTGTCTATCCATCGGTGGACATTGCATGTGCGAAGGGGAACACACACACGACAGTTCGACCGTCGATTTCGACGATGTCCACCGTATGCTCCACGGAAGGTTGGTGCAGGGACGGTGACTTGCGCGTGAATTAGTTTTAAGTGATAGTAGCCTTGCGCTGCAGCTACCGCACTCTCTCCTCCTCCCCACCTGAACCCGGTGTCATGACAGAGCCAAGAAGACCGGAGGCGGAAGAGGACGCAGGTGGTTGGCGCGGCCGAAGCCGCCCTTGGGCGTACCACCACACCTGGCGCGGATCCCACGAAGTGGGAGTGCCATAAAGGCAACATTAAGAAGGAGCCATTGCAGCCTGACACTCAGTCCACAAGTCAGCCACTCCATACAAAACACACATTGAGCTGACCACGCGGTCCGAGTTATCCCGTCAGTGGCAACCTTCCAAGCCACGGCTTTTAGCACACCGTGATAGTTTCAAGCGCGTCAGATTGTTTATAGTGAGGAACATGCGCTGAGCTGTCGACCTCACTCTCCCCCCCCCACCCCCCACAGTCAAACCGCTGTCCGAGCCGGTCAGTTGTCTGATGCGGAAATGGGCGCAGCTGCTGGTGACCTCGTCTACGTGTACTACGTACACGACCTAGCCCCCCAAACACAAGCACCAGGATTTCAGAAAACAGGAGGTTAAACGGCTTACATCTCACATGTGTGAGATAGCCAGTCACGGTAAGAAGGGAGCCATCACAGCCTGACTCTCAGACCACCAGCCAGCTGCGACTGTATGTCGGAGACCCAGGCACTGGTTCAACAACCTCCGTGCGATGGATTCGCAGGTGACCGACCAGGCCGATGCGTGAGTTGAAGTTGCGGGCGCATTGTGGGCAGGAGAATTCGGTAGAGGCTGGGAGGATGTCATTCATGGTAGTGGGGGTGGCAGTGCCGGTAAGAATGGCAGGAGCGGAGGGTGTTCATGATGTATCGGTGTTGTCGGCATTGCGGTGAATTCTGCTATCATGGATGCGCATGTGACCGAATAGGGCCATGCGATGAGTGAATGCGCGAGGACAGTGGAGGCGACAATCTCTGCTGTGTGATGGTGCTCCAGGCACTGGTTCACCAGTCTCTGTACGATGGATTCGCAAGTGACCGACCAGGCCGATGCGTGAGGTGAATGTGCAGTCGTATTGAGGACAGTTTAGGAGAGTCCTCATCGCTGATGGTGGTGGTGGTGGTGGTAGTGAAGGCGAAGGTGGTGGTGGTTGCGCTGGTGGGGGTAATAGGCGATGAGTATTTGTTTGTGGTCTCTATGATGGTGGGAGTAATGGAATTGATGCCAGAAGTGAGGGTGGGAGAGTCTGAAGAAGGGTTGGCAGAATTTGACGTAGAATTTGGAAATGTAGGATTGTTGGTGCAATGCGTCCGAAGATGTCCAACCAGGCTGATTCGCGCGCAGAAGGTGCGTTGACAGCGCGAGCATGTTGGCAGGACCTGGGCATCGACGATGTTGGTCCGGGGCGCTGGTGACTTTAGTGCCGCTCTTTTGGCCTTGACGGCGGCGATCCGGTTGGCCTCATAGATTGCTGAACCAGTCTTCACAGATCTTCTCCATGCCGGTCTATCCTGGGCGAGGTCCTCCCAGGTCGCCGGGTTGACTTGCGGTTGCTTCAGCGATTTCTTTAAAGAGTCTTTTTTAACCTCCCTGTCGGCGACCGTTCAGACGATTGAGAATGATACGGGCGAAGATCTTCTTGGCGATGTTGACCAACGAGATGCCTCTGTGATTATAACAGAGTTGCCGGTTCCCCTTCCCTTTGTAGAGATGGACGATGGTCGCGTCTTTGAAATCCTGAGGAACTTGTCCTCGGCGCCACATATCCTAGAGGAGTGTTGTGCGTTCTGCAATCAGCCGGGGCCCACCGTACTTATAGTCTTCCGATAGGATTGCGTCGGATCCCGGTGCTTTATCGCTGGAAATCTGCTGCATGGCCCGGATGGTTTCTGGCAGGGAAAGCGGCAGATCCAGATCATTGTTCGTGTCCACTTGAGGGAGCCGGTCAATTGCAGCATCGGAGATGGCTGATGAGCAATTAAGGACACTTCTGAAGTGCTCGGCCCAGCACTTAAGAATTTTCGATTTCTCTGTCAGCAGTGAAGTGTCGTCAGAGCTGAGCAGCGGTGCGGTCTCCTTGATACGCGGGCCGAAGATGGTCTTGATGGCTTTGAAAAAGTTTTTCATTTCATTGCGGTCCGCATACCCCTGGATTTCCTCAGCCTTTCGGATCATCCAGGCATCCTGCATCTCCCGCAGCCGTTGCCGTACAAGGCGCCGGCATCTAAAGAAGGCTGCTTTGGTGGCATCAGTCCGAAGGTCCATGTAGGCTTTGTGTAGTCCATTCTTCCCCGCGAGTAAGTTGCTGATGTCGGCGTCATTGTCGTCAAACCAGTCCTGGTGTAAACGGCGTGCGCGTCTGAGGACTTCGAGGCGGTGGACTGGAGGACATTTCGCAGTTGACACCATCCTGTCTCAACGGTAACATTTTCATCTGGAACATGCAGGTCCTCCAGTTTCCCGGTTATTTGGTTGCTAAAATCAAAACAATGAGCAGGCAAATTTAACAAAAGAGTATTTAAATTACGTGGCAGCCTCTTACCTTGGGGCCTTCCTCGGGGTTGCAGTCAGAGCCTCATCTGGGAGATGACGAGGCGGTGATCTGTCCAACCATCGGCATCGCGGATCGCTTTGGTTACCAGCACGTCCTGTCGATCTCGCCTCCGGACGAGAACATAGTCCAGCAGATGCCAGCGCTGCGACCGAGGGTGCATCCACGTGGTCTTCTCCCGCGTCGGAAGAAGGTGTTGGTCAGGAGGAGACGGTGTTCCGCTCAAGTTCGCAGAAGAAGAAGGCGGTTATCGTTACAGCTACCGAGGCCGTGGTGACCTAGCACTCCCTGCCAGGCAGCATGGTCCGTCCCGACGCGGGCGTTGAAGTCACCAAGGACAATTGTCCTCTTTCGGCACAGTCACCAGCAGAGAATGCAGGTCCTCGTAGAATTTGTCCTTCGCCACATCAGAGCTCGCCATTGGGGTAGCGTAGGCGCTGATGATGGTGGCGAACTGGTCTCCCCAAAAAGGCAGGCGGAGGCTCATCAAGGGATAATTGATACTCTGCGGCAGACATCCCACGATGTCGTTCCGGATAGCAAAGGTAACACCAGCGTCGCGTCGCTCTGCCTTTGGCCGGCACCCACCTCCTCCAGCTGACCCTGCTCAGAGAATCGGGTCTGGTTGAGAGCAGCAATGTCCACCTAGTAGCGCACCAGTTGCCGAGCGACTAGCGCCGTCCTCCGTTTCGGCCGGTTCCACCTAGGATTGTCTAAAAGGGAACGAACATTCCAGGCTGCTAGTGCGAGTGGACTCACCCGAGCAGCCTGGAGGGTATGGCGAGGAGGGTGGCAGGTATTGTTAGTTGTTTGTTTTACGACCGCGTATTTTGCGATCTGCAAGCCGCGGCCGGCTGCAGAAGATGTCAGACCCAGCCTTTGTTTAGGGCACCTTTTCTAGCCCCTTCATCCGCGAGAAGGCAAGCAGTGCTGTCCCGAAATAGGGCTGCTCGGGCATCCCAGACGGCTGCCAAACTCCACTATGGGTCACGGTTTTATTTTAGTGGGAGAACGACCCGAGTTAGCCTGGGCCGCCTACGGGGTTGCTGTCGCCCCCACCATAGGACTTTTTGAGAGGGGGAGGTGGGAAGTTCGGGAGTCAGACATACCGGGTGTGGAGGCACTAACAACACCGGAGACCCTCACCTGGTTTAGCACGCCAGTCGTGACGGTTTCCCGAGGGGTGGCCGCTGGGAAGAACCTAACTTCGAGGAGCCACAGGTGAGAGTTTGGTACCAGTTAGAGGCGGCCACAGGTGCATTCACCACCTTTACGAGACAAATGGAGCGACCAAATGCTCTCTGTGTGGTGCTACCCCTAGACCCCTTCCACATATTAGTGGTAACCTCGAATTCATTAAAAAGTGCCTTATTTCCGTGCGTTTTTTCTTTTTAGGACTGGTTCCGCGCAAACACATTTCTGCTTATCATCATTGGAATCAACATCTTTCTACTGCACGTCTTTTTCAACCAAATCGAAGAGAAGAGCTGATAGGTCAGTGGACATGTTGCTTCTCGCTTCAGCCACTCAACGCCTTAGTCACACGCACATGCACTGCTACTGCAGCACCAGTATTTTGTGTACAGATATGCAGAATTGCATAAAAAGTGCCGCCCCCATGTCAGACACAGAAGCGGAAGACACTGGACTTTCAGGCGCCGGAGTCTAGACGAGTGCACTAAAACTGCAGTGCCTATGAAAAACTCCAGACCCGGCATCCCGAAGTTTATCTCCTCACACGCTGATATCTCACTACCCCACCTCCTACCCCTTTACCCGCTATATCAAATTATGACCAAAGAGAGGATAAACAACGTTTCCACGAATAACAAACCCTGTTCTATTCAAAGTGGTCCATTCTACTGTAAGGGCATATAGAGGGGAGAAACGACAAAACTAGGCTGGTGTGATTTGCTGTCAAGGTCAGCAAATATTATATATTCTAAGTGCCGAAAACTGCAGATTTCCTCAGCACGTCAAAACTGGCAAATTTTACACACACATGACGTTATTTAAGTGAACAGACCGGGCCAACAAACATTGACAAATAAACAGGGAAGAAGTTAGATCAACGCTTAGGATGGAATTAATATCCTAAGTTCACAAAACATATCAGATAAGTAAAGGTCTGCATCTTTCGTGAACACATGATAACCTTGAGATGCATCCTACGGCGTGGTAACGCCAGTTATCGATCCGGTCTGATTGTAAAATGGAAACGAGCATTCAGTTTTGTGCTGGAGAGCAGTGCTTGTTGGCCTGCTGTAGCGCACTACGGATATCAAGTACTCGCAGTCTGTGGTTGGACCGACTGACCAAGGAAAACAATACAGAAATAAACATACATTGAGGCGAACGTTCGCATTCCAGGTGCGTGTGTGTGTTTGCCCCTAAACGAGCCACGTGGTAGATACACTGGACAAATATGGGGGCCAATTCAGAGTGCGGTAGGGGTTATTATTAATTGGGATGAGGTACCATACCAAATGCCGAACATGGGGTCCGCGTGACCAACATGGCCACCTGCAGGCTCATGTCAAGCCCCGTTCTCCCACTCCGTGGGAGATGATCCACCTGCGCCCGACCCCGTCTCCGGTCTTCTTGGCAATGTCTTGACACCGGTCACAGGCGGGTAATGGAAGTTAAAGTGCAGTAGATGCAGTTAAAGTCTACTATCACTTAAAACTAATTTTCGTACAAGTTACAGTGCCTGCACCACCCTTCCGTGGAGCATACAGTGGATATGGTCAGATCACGCAGGTCGAACCTACGTATATATATATGACGGCTAATAAGCCAGAAATGGCCATTCCGGTCTCCCTTGTCTTTGTCGGTTCCACTTTAACAACATATGCTACATGTCGCTATGCCGACCGCCTGTGAGCTCTAGTCTGAGCTCCAGGGCAAAAACGGAACAGCACATGTTCCTTAAGCAGATCAGTGAGCCCCACTACCATCATATATATATATATATACTATATATAGTCTATATATTTATATATATATATATATATTGAAGGTCGTTCGAAAGCCGGACAGGGTGACAAATTATCACAAGTGGCTGTCCACTCCTACGAAACAGGTGACGAGTTTAAGTTCGCAGCCACGATGACAATCGCCCGCGTCAGAAGCGGGACAAGTCGGGAATTGATTGAAGCCTGGGCCTCCGATGTGAAATCAATCGATTTATCAACCTGGCACCGACATACAGGGCACTGCGCAGTAACCTCGGGACTGGAATTACTGTTGTCTGATCGGCCACTACCCCTGTAATTGTTGCTTTTTTGTTGTCAACTTAATCTCTGACGAAGAGTTCGAAAGCTCAGATGAATAAGGACAGGATCCCGGCGAGCGAACAACCTTCTCTTATTACAGAAATCCACATTTCAGCCGGCCTTAACATTAAAGAAATGTATTGCTTTGCGCAATAAAACGGCCTTCAAGGACCATAGGTAGTTGCTCAAGTCAAAACAGATAGCCAGCCTCAAGTGTCTTCAAGAATCTTCGATCGCAACTTATTGTGAGTCCGTTTCTCGGTCCATTAAAAATTTAACCCAGCTCCAGATCTCAATTTTCAAAATCCATGATTGGGCAATGTCTGGCCAGCCACATTACGAAGCCAGAAAAGGCCATTCGAGTGCCCCAAGTTTCCGAAGGTAATAGTTGGCGATTATGGTTACAAAGAATATATTAAGTTGGGGAAAAATATGTGCGTTTGCGTTCAAAAATGGAACATCCTGGTTGGTCACCCGAAATATTAGGCAGCCTCGCGATCAAGGAAACACCTTGTGCCGTTTTGACCACAGAATACAGAACGCGATACGTTAAATTTACTTTTTGGTCAATAACATATGCTGTTTCTACGAATTTCAATAGAATTTCTGAATCATATCACAAAATATAAAAGGAAATTTTGTGAGGTACAAAACGTGTAAACGCAGCTGTGTACCTGGAGCTCTAATTTTTTTAAAATCTAAACAGTTGCCTTATAATTCTAAAAAGACGATTGTCTATAAAAAGTTGCGGGTTCGCATTGTCAAGACGAAGCGGTATCGATAATTTCACACTAGTCGGCAGTTGCAATAACTCAGATTTAGTAAACAGTGCAAACACTGGTCCAACACGCCATAAAATGTTTTTGATCGTACTCCCATTTTCATATTTTGCACTACAACGGACGTAAACGGATTTTCCTGCTAAACTCTAATAAGATCTGCAAAAAAAAGAAAATAATCGAGGAACTAATGCATTGAATTAACCGGGTTAAGTAGGGATATTAAAAGGCGTGTTGGACCCTGAAAATCAAGGATAAAAGATAGGCATTTACTTTGACCTGTGGTTCCAATATCGAGCATTTGAACCTCACTGACTTTAAATACTGTGGTTCCTTTAAGCTGAAATGAAAATCAAAACTAATTAAACACCACGTTCGGCAACGTTTGTGCGATCCCCCTAACGAACACAATGTAGGAGTAGACATGAAATGCGGGAACTGCAGCAGAGTGGGTAGGGCAGTTAAATGAACGGAAAAGGGCGATAACGCGTTTGCAAAGAACAATTTATAGACCCACCGTCATCATTCAAGTTAGCTGTTTTAGCACGAAATTAGACTGTATTACACGCATACCTAAACGCCAACTTTACCCTACCGAGCGTACTCGTTAGGGTAAGCATTCGCTCCCACATATGCTTGCCAGGAAAAATTGGCAGAACCCCGTAAGTTAGACTAAAAAGAGACTTCAGACTTCATTGGTCACACTCAGTCAATGGCGGCATATTGGTACGATTTTCTTGAAAAGATCTACGTGCGTATGCATGAAAGCTGAAGCCACAACGATGAAAATATGAACTATGATAAGTGCTCCGATACTAAGTGAATATAAACTGTCCAATCAGAGTAGAGGACGAGGTTCATCAGCGTACAACGAGGGAGATTGAGCACTGACACTGTATGAATTTGTCTGCAGTAAAACAGACCACAGCAGGATCTGCCTCCGCTCTCTCCCTTCACGCATGCACCATCGACCGATGGATAGACAAAGTCGTGATACTCGCAGATGGCCGTGGACGGAGTGAAAACATTTAAAACAACCCGTCTGTGTATGCCACCCACGAACTGGTCTCTGATTCCACATGTCACAAGCTTTATTCAGGGAGCGAGGTCTCAGCTCTCACGCCGGTGAGAGCGCCAGGAAGGCCTCATTAGGAGGGCGTCATCGCAGTCCTGAGAGGAAGCGAATTACCTGGTCACTTCACAACCCTCCCAGCTATCTTCGCGAGTTGCGATAATTTAAAAATAGGTCCGTTACCTCAATGAAGGAGATTAATTGCTTCATCTAAGCGAAGTTGAATTCATTCTCTTCAACGTCCCACTGGTCTGTTCGAGAAAAGCTGGCTAGGAATGAAGTTGAGCGCAATGGTTGATAGGGTCGGAAGTCGTTGTGTATCGCTGCCATCCAATTGCACTGATATTGCATAAGTGGATGTCACATAGGTCGCTATAAAGAAGCAACGGTAGTTCGGAATTTGCTCTAAAGGAGAAACTAGTTGTCCTATCAGCTGGCGGTTGTTCACATTTAGTGTCGTGATAGGTTCGGGCGGCTATGATCTATTTTAGCGAGGAATGTGTTGAGTTGCGATAAAAAAAGGATTCTTCGTCATCGACGTTCCTCTCTTTCCTATCTTCTGTTCACCAATGGCATGTCCAAGCCATTGGTTGGCAGTAACTGACGAGGCATTCTCGTAGTTTAGGTGCTGCCGGACGCCATGAAGTCAAGGGCTCGCGCAGACACGACGCCGCCCAACCAGTGCCTGTCAATGTGGCCGCACAACCGTTATGGTGCAGCGCGTCATGCATCTAGCATGGCCAGTTTCCGATGAAGCTCCCCAGCAAACAAAAACAAAGGGCAGGATTTCGTCAAATTTTATTAGAAAAATGATGAAAATAACTTAGGGCAAGGAACCATACGACAAAAAGGATGTACAGGAATGCTGGGTGAAGAAAAATAGCGAACCACGAGGCAAGTGACGAATAAAGCAAAAAAATAAGTGTCAGAAATGTTTAAAATGCTCACTAAGGCTGGTCGCCTAAACAGGACACAGGACTAGGAACTGCACACAATCCATGCAGCTTTGCCCCAAATTCTGGGGAAATTAGGTTAAGGATTAGGGTGAATTAGGGCTGTGTGTAGGTTTAGGTTAAGGTCGATGTTACGGTTACGTTCAGGATAAGCTAAGAGTTAGGGTTTAGGTTCGTGCTGACTATAGGGTTGAGGTTAACGGCAGAGCTAGTGTTAGCCTCAAGACACGGGAATATTTACCCTTCCTGAAATTTTTCGCAAGGTCACCTATTTAAAGTGGGCGGAGCGGTTCCTATTCCCATGACCTCTTTAGGCGGCCATACAAGGCATACTTACCAAACGGCCTCTCGTAAATGCAGCAAAGGCAAAGGTTTCGCCATAGCGGCGTACTTTTTAAACACTAGCTTGATTCCTTAGAAGGATTTAGCGCCGTTAGATGAAGTAGGCATTCCCCCTAGAAAAATGGAAGACAGTTATTTAGCACAGAGCAAGCGCATACCTCAACTGGCTGTTCATCGAGGAGTTCTCTATGTGATATATTTGCTCGGCGGTAAACCACGAATGTCTAAAAATGCTCTTCAGAATGATTGAGGATTAACAGTCATTTAAATACCTAGAGCACGGTCAATTCTGAGCATTTTGTGTACTTCGAGTGCATTCAAAACGTATGGCGTAACTGAGTGTATGCCGGGAGATGAAAATCGTTTTTGGCTTCACTTGCATGAATTTTCACATTCAAAATCTGCCGGCTCGGTTTGTTAGCCTAGAAAATCAACTTAGGGTAAAGTACACAGAAATTCATCTGAGAAATATATAATTAAAGAGGTAACTTGTTCGAGAAAGTTTTTTAATCGATTAAAGCCAAGCCATTGCCAACTTTTGTCATGGACGGAAGCACAAAGGGAAAATTCTCTATATATACACAAAATTGTATGTTTATGATTGCACCTGACAATTAAATCTCAACTTCTTAGTTACTGATCGGCCAGTAAGCATGTGAGATTATGAAAATTGAAGACGCTACCGGTGCAATCAAACGAAAACTTGTTTGCCTTAATCCAGCGTAGAATAATTACAAAAGATTCCCGGGAAGAAGGACGTTTTGGTTTGCCCCGGTGCTGCGATCTACAATTCTCTGCATTGTCCCCATTCCCGCCGGTAGCACTTCTCGATTAGAGAACAAGGCTCTGCTTAGATTGAATCCTCAAGTAATGGAAATTGGAAAAAAATATAAGCTCTTGTGTTACCGCGTTAGAATCCCGGCAAGAACTATAGGCCGCTTGTTAGTGGTCATCCTTCAAGTTAAGCTTGTTCTTGGAGGATATGTAGGCACAAACTCCACTATGGGATAAATTTCAAACGTAATTCTTCTTGTGCCAAGTTATTTACTCAGTTTTTGCATGGACAGGCTTCCCGTTCATGTAAAACTTCAGGTTACTCTGTCAACAAGATTTTTTCGCGTTATTGGAATTTTTCCTTAAGTCTTCTTTTTTAAGAACGGTCGTTTCTTTCCTGCTGCAAGACTTTGGGGGCACAGCGCGGGCTGATATTACGTAACACGGATTTTCTTGTGAGATGTCATGCGTCAGGAAATCTGCTGTGTGTAAATTTAATTTTCCAAAATAACTAAAAATGCAGCTCATTCTGTGTGCGCAAAAATCAGGCTCACTGAGATACCATCGGCAAATAGCATACCTGATCTCCATCTTCCAAGGATTGTTGCCTCGGCCGGGTACTCGTGCGGCAAAAAGGGGTGAACTGTGGACAATTAGAGCGAACGGTCTGAGATCAAGTTCTGGAAAACGGTAAATCTAACAGAGGAAACGAGAGCAAAAAGTGTGCTTCTGTAAAATAATATAGGAATATCCTAGGAATGCGGGCAAAGAGTAGTAGTAGCAGCAGCAGAAAAACTTCTGTTAGAAGATAAAAGGTAGGCGTTCGGATATACCTCGGGAGTAACCTCTATTTTAAAATCGAGCATCCGGTGTAGCGAACTATGAATGCAGTGGGAAAGTTACAACAGTAAACGCCTCTATCCTTACTTTTTGTGAGCAAGCAGCGAATCCAACAAAGAGACGTAGAATAATTACAAAAGATTGCCCGGTAGAAGGACGTTTTGGTTTGCCCCGGTGTAGCGATCTAGAATTATCTGCATTATCCCCGTTCCCGCCGCTAGCACTTCTCGATTAGAGAACAAGGCTCTGCTTAGATTGAATCCTCAAGGCATGGTCTCGTCAACCAGGGGTGTAGTCCTATACTCGTCTGCGGGATTACATTTAGATAAGTATTACCGAAACAATGTTAAATTAGAGTAATCATTTCAAATCATTTACCGATTCCAACGGCGCATATACAAGACTTGAGAATTGAGCTAAACGCTCTACGGCTGAGCCGCGGACTCGAACTGACTGCAGTAAAACAATATTCAAGGTCACGTTGGAGAGGCTTTTGATAAAAATGCCTTATCACAGAATGGAGGAAGGACATTTGGTCTACCAACTGAACGTCTGAAACGCCTAATGTTTGAATTTGGTACTCATTAGGGACAATTCAAAGGTTAAGGACAGGCCGGTCGGAAACGGAAATTTTCTTTTAAGTATAGCCTACGAAAAAAATCCTTGTCAGTTGCGGAGAGACACAAGGCACCATGAGGAAAATACCCATAACTAAAGGACTCAGTAATCTTAAAACTCTGTCTCCTATCACATGAAATAATGATCATGGCGCCCGATGGTCACAGCCACAAATAACGCTTCACGTAGCTTCAGAAGTTGCAAGTAACTGATAGACAAAAAGCTTCGGCGAAAAGTTTTCGCATTCACTTTGAAATCCCGTCAGCAAACGGTCCCAGCAGCGAACATTTTTGAGCACGTGAACCATTAGAAACCGCCCCACAAATTATCGGCTGGTAAAAGTAAGTTTATGTGGCGTACTCCAAATGTCGGATATGGTAGATGCAAGCGACCCAGAGGAAATTAAATCAAGGACACCCAAATAGCTAGATCGTCAGTCGTTTGGACGCGACACCGGGACATCTGGAATCCCGGGGGACGAGGTCTACCTTATAATCTAACCACCAGCAACCCAGCAAAGGATCGGGTGTGAGATACTGAGAAAACCAACGGCGAAGGACTGCTGTTAAATAGGGCTCTTGGATTCGTCAACAAGCAACCCCAGACCCTGTGGAGGTAGCACATACAGTCTACCAATCAATGACCTAAAAATAAAACTTTCAGAGCTGGTGCGACTACAGCGACGGTGACTGCCAGCATAAATGTCTTTCAGCGACGCTCGGTGCAATCCTAGAACTGGTGTGGGAGCGTGGACATCATCTGTTGAATACGATAATTATCAAGAAGCCAACTATATATTAGGCCCCGGTCTGAAGCAAACGCTGACTTTTGCATTACAACCTAATTTGGTTTCTGAGACCGGGGAAATTATGATAATTATGTCCTGCTTAAACTTGGCCGACAGCTACTAGCGCTGGGTAATTTTCTGAGAAAAAAATAACGCCCGAAAGTAGTGACGGCGTCAAGAATCGGCACAGATGGGAAGACCGGAGGCTTAAACGGTTTTCTTGGTCGTGGATCTTGGAGCCAAACGCTCTACCAATTGACCTACGCCCCTCTGGCTACAAATAAAATGCCCCAAGTTAAGTATACCTCGTTTAGAGACTGTGGCAATAGCAACCTGCAACTAATAGTTTACGTAGCGGCCAGGGTCTTCACTTGTAGGCATGCCCAAGAGTGTTTGAAAGAACCTTATAATTACGCCGAGTTGGCGGGTGGTCATGATAATAACGATGGACTCATGGCTCAGATGTACAGCGTTAAAATTAAAACGCTAAAATCACAGGTATTGAAAAGTTGGAGGTGGACATAGCTGGCTGAAAAACAGTAAAATTTCCTAACTCGCGCTTGTTACGCCCGGAGCCCGCGACCTATCACTTAGAAGTCGAACGCTCTAACAATTGAAACATGGGCTCGTTGTCCTGTCGGTTGCGATCGGCTACAGTAAGTGGTAGAGGGGGCACTCAATGATTGCGTTACGGAACCCACTCGCCCTGTTGTGCAGCAGCCGCATGGAGGCTAGTCTAGGAAAGGGAGAATAGTATTACAGACAAAGGACATTAAGAGACTTGACTGGCCCTTTCTGGCTTATTCGTTGTCATCAACCGGCCGTAGCCAACCTCAGATGTTGCAACACCCGAGACCTGAGCCCGCGACCCGTGAGTTAGATGTCCAACAACCTAACCATTGAGTCACAGGCTCGTTGTCCTGTCGGTGAGGGCCGCACCACCACTGTTAAAATACCCAACTGAAACCGACAGGAGGAGCTCCTGACTCAATGGCTAGGGCGTTGGACCCAACACCAACAGGTTGACAGTTCGAGCCTCGGGTGTTGTAACACCAAGGGATGAGAGTTTCCGGTGGATGACAGCTTATAAGCAAGAAATGTTCAGCTATCCACTTGTCTCACAAATAGACAACAGACTTGAGTATCTAAAAACTTAATGTTGACGGCCTCGCAACCAGCGTTCAGCGAAAATGTTCTAATGCCAAAATTATTCTTAACCGTGAAAGAAACTGCGTCTGAACCCTTTTCATCCGGACGTTCAGTTAAGACCATAGACATGATATACTGAGAAAAGAACTCGTTTACCTGAATCCATTCATACGGTTGGAAGAAACGTGGAGAATTTTGTAAAAAAACCATCTTAGAAGCCAGAAATAAGCACGAAACTTTGGTTCTAATGAAGAAGCCGTGACGCTTAAATTCTACTTCCTTCTACAAATCGACCGGATTGCCACCTCCGTCGCAAGGAAGAAGCCATTCTCCCTGTGTCGAGCACTATCCCAAATAAAAGATCCTATATCTAAGGAAAAAAAGCCGGTTACATTTACAACGGGCTAACTTTTCTTGAGCTTACGCTTACCATACAGGCCGACGACTTGGAACTTGCATTAATGAGCATAAGCTCGTCATCCACAGACGTCACCTCTTTTCTCTCATGTATGCGCACTATTTCGATTGCGAGAAGTTTTCGAAAAATGCCCCCACCCACCCAACACTAGCGGCATCCACAGTCATTTCGATATGGGTGCACACTACGACCTGCGTGCATAGCTCAGTGACTTCCGCTCAGCTTAAAACAGTAGCTGTTAATCCAAGCTAAACTTATAGATCTGGTATCCGCCCGCTAACGGACGCCGTAAGCCATAAATGAAACCCCCCACTAACTCACCCTCACCTCCGGTATCTATCTTTACAAGATTCCGACCACCCATCCGTCTGCCGATGAACCCTGTTCCACCGAAAGCTTTAATGGGATGATAATATCTTCCTTCATCCCATTGGGGTCGGTATAAATAGCTTTAAAATCCGCGCGCAAAACCTGATTGCTAGAACGAGCCTCCCCCTTTATTATAGTTTCTCGGGGTGTACACTATCTCAGTTTTTCTATACACACACATATATAAATATATATAGTTGAAAAGGCGATAGGGCACGTATGTAAACTGGGAAAGGGAGAAAAATTGAAATGGTGAAAGAAGTGTTAGGGGGCGTATCAGTGAAGAAGCCGAGGAAATGGGACAACGCTGACTAAAAAATGGGGAGGTCGGATTTACCTTCGAAAGTAGTAACAGCCCAGACAGAACCCACGATGGAGAAGAATCACAAAGACGAATCTTTATTTTGGTATGTATGCGGGTGTAAGAGAAGCTTTGTTGGACATAAGTTGAGGAAAACAGTTGTCAGAGGAGGCGAAAGGGGACCATAACAACATACACAAAAAGCGTACGCACGCGCACACACACAGGGCGCTGGCAGAGACGGCGGCTGCAAACAAATGCATTAAACAGGCGGGACCCAGATACGAACACACACAGACACGCAAATATAATGGGGAAGTAGGAAGGGCAGTAGGAAGCAAGCGGTCAAGTCGTGAAAGACAACTTGACCAAGGGCAGAAAAACGCACAGATTGACTGGGTTTGCAGGCAGGCAGCAGGTGTTTTGTAAAGGGAAAGTTAAATGTACCCCATCCCTTGCCCAGAGGCCCAGAGTTCTGGCTCCTTCAATCAGACAGACATTCCACATTCCGCCGCCCCGCGCGCTTCAGAGTCCCTACCAAACACAGACAGGCGTACATGACAGACAGCAAGACATTAGTTACAAACCGGAGGCGCAAAAAAACATTTATAAAAGAGTAGTCACTCTACTGTCCTTCTGTTCACCTTTTTCGCATACCTCAACCAATTAGGAAAATAGGCAGATGAGAAATAATATTAAGTGCGTCGTGTTGTGTCGAAACAGATGCAGCGAATGGGGGATTCCGTAAAATGCCTAAAAAAGAATAGACTACTGTGTCGAGGTCAGAGCCATCGCTGGCCGCTTAAATGTGATTGGTTCCTGCGCGCTGCCCACCGTCACGCGTCCTCTTGATCCCCGAGTGCATGCACACGTGTCCCTAATACAATCGCGTCCTGGAGGCTAGCTACAACGGAAACCAGTCAACAAAACGCGCTTCTTGGATAAATTATGTCTATCGACGCCATATCAGCCACTTATATCGAAAGCCGTATTCTGTTAAGTCGACTAATACAAAACGCATATGATTAATCCCTGTCGAGGTCTACTAATAAAAAATTAAACTACATACGCGCTGCAAGAAACGCCATAAGCAGAGGCGTTTAAATATCTAATAAATGTTCTTTTACCACTATAAACATAGATCAAAGTAAAGAATACAACACATTTATATGATCGAGCCCCAAGTAAACGAAGTGCACTACCACCGCACGAGGGGGGACTGAGCAATGACTGCGTGAAATGGTTTATGGTTAAGCAGACCGGCGCTGCATGTACCTCACTCTGTACATAGCTTCCCGCTCCACATACGTGCAGTCGATCGATCGAGAAAAAAATTCAGGAAGATCGCAGGTGGACATGAACGCAGTTGCAGACAAAACTAAACAGCCCGTCTAGGCATTCCACCCACGAAAAGGTCCTCGACTCTATATGAACCTGGGTCCGTTTAGGGAGCGCGGTCACTGGTGTCACAAAGTCGAGAGCACCTTGAAGGCAACATTAAGGAGTCACTGTAGCCTGACCACAAACCCTGAGCGGGGCCAATTTATCAGGTCAGCTAGTAGCCCTCCCAGCCACGACTCTTACGAGATTGCGATATTTTAAAATGCATCCTTTATTTTAATTAAGAGGATAAAACGCTTTATCTAAGTTCGGTCGACTTCACCCGCTTCAATGTGTCAGTGTTCTGGTCGCACAAAGCTGACTGGGAATGAGGTTAAGCGCAGTGTGACTGACGTGGCACGAAGTCGTCGTTCATTGCATGCCATCCGCGGGCTTTGGTGTTGCAGAAGTAGGTGCCACCGGATTCCACAGTTAGAACTCCAGTTCAAGGAGCAGCGTGCCTCCATCATTTCATCGTTCTCGGGTTCGCTCATTTCCCTCTTTCATCTGTTGCCTGTGCAATCGTGCCAGCCTGCGGATGATCAGGTTTAACTTTTGGCTGACATAACGTGACGGATTACTTAGCTGGCCCCATAAACCGGATAGGGAAATGGGCTTGCCCCGCCTTGGTAATAAAGGCCTTTCTGCGCATAATTCCAGGAAGGGTACCTATTCCTGTGTCCTAACCCTTATGTTAACCGAACCCATAGCCCTATCATTAACTCTTATCCTACACTGAGCACTTATCTTGGCCCTAACCTTATATATAACCTTTCTTTTCTTGGCCTTTGGCGCAAGAAAAACCTGTATTGCGGGCGGCTCCTGCTATGTTCTGTTTAGTCATCCTTACCCATACGCGTGCGGCAGTCGTGGAGACCCAGCACAGGCCAACGCACGATTAATGAACCACATTTGGCTCTGCGGTACGATAGAACTAATAGGTTGAGCGCCGTTAGAAGACTAGCCGAAATCAAATATAAACGCAATTGATTTCGCACGATGTAGTACACTGACCTTTAACTGAAAATCCCTTAAGGCACACGTGCACAGTACGTTTCTGCAGAATCACCATATAAAAGGTGTATATTTCGACTGAGTTTCGGAAGTGGGGAAGGCAGCCTACTAAGTATACGTGCTGTGGTTTGTAGGGAATCATTTTGACAAATTAAATATGCTCGAGCTCTAAGGAGCTCACCAATTTATAGAGCTGTTGAAAAACTAATACATTTTCAAGCCTTCGGAGTTTGTAAGGTGACTGTTGTGCACGTGTCTAGAAAAACGTTAAATCACTCCACACATACGTGATGGGTCGTTTGTGCGCTCCGTGGCAACTGTTGTGGATATTGGGCTACGTGCTATTTAGGTAACACCGTCTTCAAGTATGATTTTTGTGGGCAGCGGAAAATATTTCAAGTAAAAATCTAACATGATATCACGTCCGAATTCAAAGTACATCGCTTATTCAGAAGTGCAGTTTTTCTTAAGCAATCTTTTCTACTTGAAGACATAATGAAATCGCTAAGTGTATGTTAGATCGGTACATCAAACCTTTGGATAAATTGCTGTAAAAATCTCCAAACGAATAGTAGGACGCAGCAAGACTTGCTCAAAACCTATTTATAACGTGGAAGTGAAATACATAACACATAAAAATGGCGCACAACAATGACCTTAACTACTCACCCACCACAAAATAACGGATAAATCGGTGTTCTTGTCTCGAAATGAATTCTCGCTTGAACGTTTTTGGACTGTTTCGGGCACAAGAGGGTGATAATGGACCAAATCTTCGTATCTATCGCCCTAGAAAACCCCTAAAAACTCCTTTGTGGACGCAAGTGCTGGTAAAAAAGCAAAACGTTCCAGTTTTCAAAAATCTACTCAGCAGGTGAACTTTACGGACTACCATCATTAGCAGACTAAAACGATGTTTGTTCGCTCAAAGTACCTCGGAAATGAGACAGTAGCAAACAGTTAACGCATCCGTTTACTTTGCAGGGAGCACTGACAAGCACATCCGGTTTAGGGGACGACCTGGAAAGCCCACATATCTTCTGGCCTACGAATACGAGTAATCCTTCTGGACTACAAACAATCCAATCAAAACTCTTCTTCTCTGCAGCATCCCCACCAACCACCGGTAAGCCGTTCGATGTGCAGAAAATCACTGGTGAATGACATGTCTCATACAAATGGACGAAATAGGACAGTAGTTAAAATCGTTTCGGCGTCATGCAACACTATGAGTTCTTGCTTTTAGTACATATCCAATTGGACGTATTATACTCACGACACTTCTGACAGTCCCAGTGGTGTAGTTTAGATTGTGGTCAACGCCTTTCTTTGTACTTTGGAGCTGACAGTTTCGGTTGGGTCCAAATTGGGCGAAAAATATGACTGTGGAGAGGAACGTATAGTATGCATAACCTTGAGAAGCGCATTTTCCAAAGAACAAGGAAGCCTGGCGTCATCGCCAGTGGTTTCTGACATCCATCTTCAGTAAATGGGTTTCATCTGTTAGGCTCTACTAATTCAGACATAATCCCACATACGAACGGAACCAATAAAACCTTGGCAATATGGACAAAATGCAGTGTAGTCTTTCAAAGATCGGTGTGGCAATTTCAGTCCAATTAATTCGACCCAGTTTCATAAGAACTCTGCAATGGCCAGTTTTTCCACTAGCTATGGGTGTCTTTCAACGTGTACCGTGGCTAGGCCATGTGGATCGCACGCCTTGTTCGTGGAACTAACAATGCAATGTGCACAACCATGGTGGAATGCGATAAGGCTTGTGCGTCTGTTAGCAAATAGGATTGCCTTCGTGATCCAGCTGAGCTACCTATCTGTTCTGAAAGTTGCATTTCCAGGTCACTGACTCACATTCAAGCAATCCTTCTGTCTATTGGCCTTCCAGCGCACCGCAGTATACCGGTGACCCGTTAAAACTGCAATGCTTTACTCATCAAAGGCAGAAGAGAACGGTGTTTTGAATGAATGACTCAACGGCACTCGCGTGCTGGATGCAGAAAGTAGCTATTCGGAAAACAAGTCTGCCACGTCTCACAGGCATGCTGGAGTAGACGCTTCAAAAATACACTGGTCCTGCCGTGCAAATAGGTCTGCGCCTGGCGGCCTAGCATAGCTATCTAGACCCTGTGGTGAGCCCGTATGTGTATGAGGCAATACCGATCGAAGAATACTGTGAAAGGTCCCAAGAACGAAGAAAAATGAAACGTCCCTCGCTACCTATCTTCTGTTAGGCGTAGTACGATGTTACACGGCCTGAAAAATATATTTCCCTCTCTGATTCCCTAAGTCTGCTTGGATGTGCAGAAGGGTCACAGAAATGGTGAACAGCAACAAGGTAATAGGAATTGCAGTGACCTACCTGGTTCTAGTAGTTTGGCTACAAAGATAAGAAAAATAGGGCAGGTTGGTAAAAAAAAAACATTTATTTACTAGGAGCACAGAAGCAAGTAGACTATAAAGTGCGGAAAATTACTTTTTAGCTGCCATTTGTAGTCCAACTGTTCTGATGAGGAGGCCTATCGAACAGAGTCTGAGCAGCGAATATGTTCCGTGGTGTACATAAACAAAATCAGATGCTCAAATCCAATGAGAGCAACAGCCAGATATCAAACCCACTCATTCAGTAAATAGTACTAAATAAAGACAACACTGTAGGCCCAACACGGGAATAACCTATTTGGAAAAAAATGCCAGAAATATACTATGTAATGCTAATCTAGGAAAGGATAATAATTGCTTCTGAAAGTTTGAAACCGTGCAATTACTATTTGAATAGCTCCTTATTAAGCTAAAACGTGGTCCATATCTACTGCAAGGCCTTATGAGCACTGTCTGGCAAATTGAGAGCATAGGGGAATGCATGATTTCCTTAAACGAGTGTACAGACTGCAGTTTGAAAATGCACGCCGGCCGACAGGTAGAGATCCAAGTTATTCTGTAATTTATTAAATTAAAAACATGTTTACACCTGGAAAATGCTTTCCGTGGAATAGGAGATTTAGAGATGTAATTTGTCATAGAATTATAATAAACAGTCAGCAGCGTAAGTGACAACACTGCCGGACAAGCGCAGAAAAAGCTACTTAGACAGAGGCTCGAAACCGCAAAAACCTACCTGATTGTAGCCTCTCGGGTAGGGATTGAGCGGTTGGCCTCCGTTGGATGGCGGTCCCATTCGATGAGCGCTAAACGGCATGCAGGGTCCGGGGTCGC
Source organism: Schistocephalus solidus (assembly GCA_017591395.1). Taxonomy (NCBI): domain Eukaryota; kingdom Metazoa; phylum Platyhelminthes; class Cestoda; order Diphyllobothriidea; family Diphyllobothriidae; genus Schistocephalus; species Schistocephalus solidus. The sequence goes on from WEDG01003128.1 coordinate 93,772, forward strand.
GTCCGCCACCACGTCGGCCAGCGCCCATTGTGCCAAAGGGAGGAGCGCCAGCACCAGGACCACCATTACCGTACAATCGCTCATATGGAGGCGGCATGCACATACCCCAAGGAGCTAAAAAAGGCAAACGACAAAAACTTCAAAGCAGCTTGCATAAAAAAATATAAACTACATAACTGACCAAGACCAACCAGCAAAACAATATACAGGACGAATAACAAAAAACCAATAAAAAAGGAATAAAAAAATATATTATGATTAGTAAACATATACCGCTATAAAAGCAGCTGCAAAGCAAAAAACTGCAAAACGCAGAAGAAGAAGAAGAAGAAGAAGAAGAAGAAGAAGTGGTAGTAGTAAATGAAAAAGAAGACGAATAGCACCGAAAAGGGAAACATGAAAGGCAACCAGCCCAGAAAGACACATTGATAACCGTGAAAACACAAAGTCACACTATCACCAGAGTGTACATCTGCCATGCACACAAAAATAAGAGAAAATATAAAAATGATTTCACAGACAAATCGTGCAAAATCCCAAAAAACTATTCCAACAAAGCCCTCCTAACCATATACCATCAAAAATATATGGTAAACACAAAAATTATCCAAACACAACGACCGATTTGTAACCATAGCGAACACCTCAACTTCCACAAAGAAAGCCAGGAAAGAATGTGGTCCTCCAATATCGGCCATGTCGCATAAAAAGCTCACGGATTCACAGAACGACTGGCCACCTCATCCGCAGCGACCTCGGGCCCACATATCCGCAAGCCAACTACTCCACAACAGCCCTCCACACAAACCTACACAAAAACAGAACAATGACCTAAATTCGACAGCCAATTTTAACCCTAGCGGACACCTCAACTTTCACAAACAAAGCCAGGAAATAATGCGGTCCTTACAGTCCGCCGCATCACAACCAATGCTTACGGCATCAGAGTACGACTGCCATCTCATCAACCTACGCACGCCGACCCATATATCCGCACACAAACTAATCCATAAAAGCCCTCCTCACAAACCTACATAACAACAGAAGAATTAACAAAAGTCCTCAGCCACATTTTCTACACAGCGTACACCTCAACTTCCTCAAAGAACGTTGGAAAAGAATGTGGATATTGATTTTCGGTCATGTCGCACGAAAACATCACGGCATTAAAGTACGACTGGACATCTCATTCATCAACGAACGCGGACCGACATATCCACGGGCAACTACTCAATCAAAGCCCACCTAACCAGCATATACTAAAGCGGACAAATTATCCAAATTCAACAGCCATATTGTCACCACAGCGTACACCTCAACTTCCACAAAGAAAGCCAGGAAAGAATGTGGATCTTTATTTTCGGCCGTGTCGCAGGAAATGCACACGGCATCACAGTACGACTGGCCATCTCATCCCGCAACGAACGCGGACCGACATATTCGCCGGCAAAGTACAAGATCCAAGCCCACCTAAGCAGCATATACTAAATCGGACAAATTATCCAAAATTCAACAGCCATATTGTCACCACAGCGTACACCTCAACTTCCACAAAGAAAGCCAGGAAAGAATGTGGATCTTTATTTTCGGCCATGTCGCAAGAAATGCACACGGCACACAGTACGACTGGCCATCTCATCCCGCAAGGAACGCGGACCGACATATTCGCCGGCAAAGTACTAGATCCAAGCCCACCTAAGCAGCATATACTAAATCGGACAAATTATCCAAATTCAACAGCCATATTGTCACCACAGCGTACACCTCAACTTCCACAAAGAAAGCCAGGAAAGAATGTGGATCTTTACTTTCGGCCGTGTCGCAAGAAATGCACACGGCACACAGTACGACTGGCCATCTCATCCCGCAACGAACGCGGACCGACATATTCGCAGGCAAAGTACTAGATCCAAGCCCACCTAAGCAGGATATACCAAAGCGGACAAATTATCCAAATTCAACAGCCATATTGTCACCACAGCGTACACCTCAACTTCCACAAAAGAAAGCCAGGAAAGAATGTGGATGTTTACTTTCGGCCATGTCGCAAGAAATGCACACGGCACACAGTACGACTGGCCATCTCATCCCGCAACGAACGCGGTCCGACATATTCACCGGCAAAGTACTAGATCTAAGCCCACCTAAGCAGCATATACTAAAGCGGACAAATTATCCAAAATTCAACAGCCATATTGTCACCACAGCGTACACCTCAACTTCCACAAAGCCAGGAAAGAATGTGGATCTTAATTTCGGTCGTGTCACAGGAAATGCACGTGACATCACAGTACAACTGGCCATCTCATCCCGCAAGGAACGCGGACCGACATATTCGCCGGCAAAGTACTAGATCCAAGCCCACCTAAGCAGGATATACCAAAGCGGACAAATTATCCAAATTCAACAGCCATATTGTCACCACAGCGTACACCTCAACTTCCACAAAGAAAGCCAGGAAAGAATGTGGATGTTTACTTTCGGCCATGTCGCAAGAAATGCACACGGCACACAGTACGACTGGCCATCTCATCCTGCAACGAACGCGGTCCGACATATTCGCTGGCAAAGTACTAGATCCAAAGCCCTCCTAACCAGCATATACTAAAGCGGACAAATTATCCAAATTCAACAGCCATATTGTCACCACAGCGTACACCTCAACTTCCACAAAGCCAGGAAAGAATGTGGATCTTAATTTCGGCCATGTCGCAAGAAATGCACACGGCACACAGTACGACTGGCCATCTCATCCCGCAAGGAACGCGGACCGACATATTCGCCGGCAAAGTACTAGATCCAAAGCCCACCTAAGCAGGATATACCAAAGCGGACAAATTATCCAAAATTCAACAGCCATATTGTCACCACAGCGTACACCTCAACTTCCACAAAGAAAGCCAGGAAAGAATGTGGATGTTTACTTTCGGCCATGTCGCAAGAAATGCACACGGCACACAGTACGACTGGCCATCTCATCCCGCAACGAACGCGGACCGACATATTCGCCGGCAAAGTACTAGATCTAAGCCCACCTAAGCAGCATATACTAAATCGGACAAATTATCCAAAATTCAACAGCCATATTGTCACCACAGCGTACACCTCAACATCCACAAAGAAAGCCAGGAAAGAATGTGGATGTTTACTTTCGGCCGTGTCGAAAGAAATGCACACGGCACACAGTACGACTGGCCATCTCATCCCGCAACGAACGCGGTCCGACATATTCGCCGGCAAAGTACTAGATCTAAGCCCACCTAAGCAGGATATACTAAAGCGGACAAATTATCCAAATTCAACAGCCATATTGTCACCACAGCGTACACCTCAACTTCCACAAAGCCAGGAAAGAATGTGGATCTTAATTTCGGCCGTGTCGCATGAAATGCACACGGCATCACAGTACGACTGGCCATCTCATCCCGCAAGGAACGCGGACCGACATATTCGCAGGCAAAGTACTAGATCCAAGCCCACCTAAGCAGGATATACCAAAGCGGACAAATTATCCAAAATTCAACAGCCATATTGTCACCACAGCGTACACCTCAACGTCCACAAAGAAAGCCAGGAAAGAATGTGGATCTTTATTTTCGGCCATGTCGCAAGAAATGCACACGGCACACAGTACGACTGGCCATCTCATCCCGCAACGAACGCGGACCGACATATTCGCCGGCAAAGTACTAGATCCAAGCCCACCTAAGCAGGATATACCAAAGCGGACAAATTATCCAAATTCAACAGCCATATTTTCACCACAGCGTACACCTCAACATCCAAAAAGAAAGCCAGGAAAGAATGTGGATGTTTACTTTCGGCCATGTCGCAAGAAATGCACACGGCACACAGTACGACTGGCCATCTCATCCTGCAACGAACGCGGTCCGACATATTCGCTGGCAAAGTACTAGATCTAAGCGCACCTTTCCAGCATATACTAAAGCGGACATATTAACAAAAATTCAACAGCCATATTGTCACCACAGCGTACACCTCAACGTCCACAAAGAAAGCCAGGAAAGAATGTGGATCTTTATTTTCGGCCATGTCGCAAGAAATGCACACGGCACACAGTACGACTGGCCATCTCATCCCGCAAGGAACGCGGACCGACATATTCGCAGGCAAAGTACTAGATCCAAGCCCACCTAAGCAGCATATACTAAAGCGGACAAATTATCCAAATTCAACAGCCATATTGTCACCACAGCGTACACCTCAACATCCACAAAGAAAGCCAGGAAAGAATGTGGATGTTTACTTTCGGCCGTGTCGCAAGAAATGCACACGGCACACAGTACGACTGGCCATCTCATCCTGCAACGAACGCGGTCCGACATATTCGCCGGCAAAGTACTAGATCCTAAGCCCACCTAAGCAGGATATACTAAATCGGACAAATTATCCAAAATCAACAGCCATATTGTCACCACAGCGTACACCTCAACTTCCACAAAGCCAGGAAAGAATGTGGATCTTTATTTTCGGCCGTGTCGCATGAAATGCACATGGCATCACAGTACGACTAGCCATCTCATCCCGCAAGGAACGCGGACCGACATATTCGCAGGCAAAGTACTAGATCCAAGCCCACCTAAGCAGGATATACCAAAGCGGACAAATTATCCAAATTCAACAGCCATATTGTCACCACAGCGTACACCTCAACATCCACAAAAGAAAGCCAGGAAAGAATGTGGATGTTTACTTTCGGCCATGTCGCAAGAAATGCACACGGCACACAGTACGACTGGCCATCTCATCCTGCAACGAACGCGGTCCGACATATTCACCGGCAAAGTACTAGATCTAAGCCCACCTAAGCAGCATATACTAAAGCGGACAAATTATCCAAAATTCAACAGCCATATTGTCACCACAGCGTACACCTCAACTTCCACAAAGAAAGCCAGGAAAGAATGTGGATCTTTACTTTCGGCCGTGTCGCAAGAAATGCACACGGCACACAGTACGACTGGCCATCTCATCCTGCAACGAACGCGGTCCGACATATTCGCTGGCAAAGTACTAGATCCAAGCCCACCTAAGCAGGATATACTAAAGCGGATAAATTATCCTAAATTCAACAGCCATATTGTCACCACAGCGTACACCTCAACGTCCACAAAAGAAAGCCAGGACAGAATGTGGATGTTTAATTTCGGCCCTGTCACAGGAAACGCACACGGCATCACAAAACGACTGGCAATCTCATCCCGCAACGAATGCGGTCCGACATATTCGCCGGCAAAGTACTAGATCCAAGCCCACCTAAGCAGGATATACTAAAGCGGACAAATTATCCAAATTCAACAGCCATATTGTCACCACAGCGTACACCTCAACTTCCACAAAGAAAGCCAGGAAAGAATGTGGATGTTTACTTTCGGCCGTGTCGCAAGAAATGCACACGGCACACAGTACGACTGGCCATCTCATCCCGCAACGAACGCGGACCGACATATTCGCCGGCAAAGTACTAGATCTAAGCCCACCTAAGCAGGATATACTAAAGCGGACAAATTATCCAAAATTCAACAGCCATATTGTCACCACAGCGTACACCTCAACTTCCACAAAGAAAGCCAGGAAAGAATGTGGATGTTTACTTTCGGCCATGTCGCAAGAAATGCACACGGCACACAGTACGACTGGCCATCTCATCCTGCAACGAACGCGGACCGACATATTCGCCGGCAAAGTACTAGATCCAAAGCCCACCTAAGCAGCATATACTAAATCGGACAAATTATCCAAAATTCAACAGCCATATTGTCACCACAGCGTACACCTCAACTTCCACAAAGCCAGGAAAGAATGTGGATCTTAATTTCGGTCGTGTCACAGGAAATGCAAGTGACATCACAGTACCACTGGCCATCTCATCCCGCAAGGAACGCGGAGCGACATATTCGCCGGCAAAGTACAAGATCTAAGCCCACCTTACCAGCATATACTAAAGCGGACATATTACACAAATTCAACAGCCATATTGTCACCACAGCGTACACCTCAACTTCCACAAAGAAAGCCAGGAAAGAATGTGGATGTTTACTTTCGGCCATGTCGCAAAGAAATGCACACGGCACACAAAACGACTGGCAATCTCATCCCGCAACGAATGCGGTCCGACATATTCGCCGGCAAAGTACTAGATCCAAAGCCCTCCTAAGCAGCATATACTAAAGCGGACAAATTATCCAAAATTCAACAGCCATATTGTCACCACAGCGTACACCTCAACTTCCACAAAGCCAGGAAAGAATGTGGATCTTTATTTTCGGCCGTGTCGCATGAAATGCACATGGCATCACAGTACGACTGGCCATCTCATCCTGCAACGAACGCGGTCCGACATATTCGCCGGCAAAGTACTAGATCGAAGCCCACCTAAGCAGGATATACTAAAGCGGACAAATTATCCAAAATCAACAGCCATATTGTCACCACAGCGTACACCTCAACGTCCACAAAGAAAGCCAGGAAAGAATGTGGATCTTTATTTTCGGCCATGTCGCAAGAAATGCACACGGCACACAGTACGACTGGCCATCTCATCCCGCAACGAACGCGGACCGACATATTCGCCGGCAAAGTACTAGATCCAAGCCCACCTAAGCAGGATATACTAAAGCGGACAAATTATCCAAATTCAACAGCCATATTGTCACCACAGCGTACACCTCAACTTCCACAAAGCCAGGAAAGAATGTGGATGTTTAATTTCGGCCATGTCGCAAGAAATGCACACGGCACACAGTACGACTGGCCATCTCATCCCGCAACGAACGCGGACCGACATATTCGCCGGCAAAGTACTAGATCCAAACCCACCTAAGCAGCATATACTAAATCGGACAAATTATCCAAAATCAACAGCCATATTGTCACCACAGCGTACACCTCAACGTCCACAAAGAAAGCCAGGAAAGAATGTGGATCTTTATTTTCGGCCATGTCGCAAGAAATGCACACGGCACACAGTACGACTGGCCATCTCATCCTGCAACGAACGCGGTCCGACATATTCGCCGGCAAAGTACTAGATCTAAGCCCACCTTACCAGCATATACTAAAGCGGACATATTATCCAAAATTCAACAGCCATATTGTCACCACAGCGTACACCTCAACGTCCACAAAGAAAGCCAGGAAAGAATGTGGATCTTTATTTTCGGCCATGTCGCAAGAAATGCACACGGCACACAGTACGACTGGCCATCTCATCCCGCAAGGAACGCGGACCGACATATTCGCAGGCAAAGTACTAGATCCAAGCCCACCTAAGCAGGATATACCAAAGCGGACAAATTATCCAAATTCGACAGCCATATTTTCACCACAGCGTACACCTCAACATCCAAAAAGAAAGCCAGGAAAGAATGTGGATGTTTACTTTCGGCCGTGTCGAAAGAAATGCACACGGCACACAGTACGACTGGCCATCTCATCCTGCAACGAACGCGGTCCGACATATTCACCGGCAAAGTACTAGATCGAAGCCCACCTAAGCAGGATATACTAAAGCGGACAAATTATCCAAATTCAACAGCCATATTGTCACCACAGCGTACACTTCAAATTCCACAAAGCCAGGAAAGAATGTGGATCTTAATTTCGGTCGTGTCACAGCAAATGCAAGTGACATCACAGTACCACTGGCCATCTCATTCCGCAAGGAACGCGGAGCGACATATTCGCCGGCAAAGTACAAGATCTAAGCCCACCTTACCAGCATATAATAAAGCGGACCTATTACACAAATTACACAGCCATATTGTCACCACAGCGTACATCTCAACCTCCACAAAGAAAGCCAGGAAAGAATGATGATGTTTACTTTCGGCCATGTCGCAAGAAATGCACACGGCACACAGTACGACTGGCCATCTCATCCCGCAACGAACGCGGACCGACATATTCGCCGGCAAAGTACAAGATCCAAACCCACCTAAGCAGCATATACTAAATCGGACAAATTATCCAAAATCAACAGCCATATTGTCACCACAGCGTACACCTCAACGTCCACAAAGAAAGCCAGGAAAGAATGTGGATCTTTATTTTCGGCCATGTAGCAAGAAATGCACACGGCACACAGTACGACTGGCCATCTCATCCCGCAACGAACGCGGACCGACATATTCGCAGGCAAAGTACTAGATCCAAGCCCACCTAAGCAGGATATACTAAAGCGGACAAATTATCCAAATTCAACAGCCATATTTTCACCACAGCGTACACCTCAACATCCAAAAAGAAAGCCAGGAAAGAATGTGGATGTTTACTTTCGGCC